>JAQZBX010093430.1:0-12153 GCA_029593785.1 Cabassous unicinctus | reverse complement strand
GAGATTAGGCCTCTGATTTAAGACTTTCTTTTTATTAATGTAAACATTTAGATCTATAAATTTCCCTCCCAGCATTGCCTTTGCTGCATGCCATAAATTTTGGTAGTTTGTGTTTTCATTTTCATTTGCCTCACAATATTTCCTAATTTTCCTTGTGATTTCTTCTTTGACTGATTGGTTGTTTAAGAGTGAGTTGTTTACATTCCACATATTTATGAATTTTCCAGTTTGCCCTCTATTATTTATTTTGAGCTCCATTCCACTGTGGTTGAGGAAGATACATTGTATGATTTCAATATTTTTTAATTTGTTGAGACTTGTTTTGTGACATAACGTATGGTCTATCCTGGAGAATGTATATTTTATCACTGGTGAATGAAGTGTTCTACATATGTCTTTTAGGTCTAATTCATTTTATGGTATTGTTCAATTCTTCATGTCCTTAGTGATCTTCTTTCTAGGTGATCTATCCATTTTTGGAAGTGGTGTGTTGAACTCTTCTACTATTAATATAGAACCATCTATATCTCACTTCAAATCTGTCAATATTTGCTTATATATTTGGGGCCTTTGCCATTAGGTGCAAATATATTTATAATTGTTAAGTCTTCTTGTTGAATTGACCTCTTTATGAGTACATAGTGACCTTCTTTGTCCCTCATAACTGTTTTTCACTTAAAATCTATTTCATCTTACATTAGTTTAGCTATGTCAACACACTCTTATTTACTATTTGCATGGTATATTTTTTCCATCCTATCACTTTCAACCTATTTGTGCTTTTTAATTTAAGCTGAGTCTCTTTTAAACAGCATAATAGGGTCACGCTTTTTAAAATCCACTCTGTTAATCTCTCTCTTTTGACTGAAGAGTTTAATTCATTTACCTTTAAAGTAACTACTGGTAATGCAGAACTTTCTTCTGCCATTTTGCTATTTGGTCTTTGTAAGTCTTATACATTTTTTGTCCCCCAATTCTTCTGTTAATGCCTACTTCCATATTTATCAGGATTTTTTTTTTTTTTTGTATTGTAACATTTTGAGTCCCTTCTCATTTCCTTTGTATATATTTTTCATTTATTTTCTTTGTGGTTACCATGGGTCTTAAATTTAGCATCCTAAATATATAACAATCATGTGTGATTTGAAAACAAGTTAGCTTCAATAGTGTATACAAAGCATGGGACATGATTCCTGGGGATGAGCTTCCCTGGCACCAAGGGACTACTACCAAGCACCATCTAGCAATGCAACTGGAAAAAGACCTCAAATAAAAGGGGAAAAAGGTAAAGACAAATGAGTTTATATGGCTAAGAGACTTCAAAGTGAGTCAGGAGGTCATCCCAGAGGCAACACTTATGCACATCTCAGCAGGTTCACATAGACTGCCAAAGAGGATACTACCCCAAATAGTGGGGCTCCTGAGGGCCCTGGAGACACCCAGGTCCTATGGTCAGGGCAGATAGCTCCAGAGTTTGGTGCCTTGCCAGCAGGCCCTACTTTGGAGTTTGTGCTCCTGAAAGTGGCAGAATTGGACTCAGTTATGGCTTCCCTACACATGGGCTCATCTGTCCCTTCTACTTAAACCTATACTTGGTGCTGGAGTTTGTAGATGTATGACCAAGAGACTGGATTCTTTGGGCTCTCCATGTGCCAGCTGGGCCCTGAGCCTCAGCAGAGTTGCAACACCTACTCTCCAGTTCATTGGACTCACCGAGGACAACTAACAAGGAGGTGAGGATTGGCAACCACCATACCAAGGAAATGAGAGAGCCTACAACTACAAGCAAGAGAGTCCCATCCATCAGCTGTATGGGATCGAATCCCCCTCTCAATTAGAAGTGGAGTGGGCATCACTATTGCAGAATACTCAGGATAGGGGAATGAACTATGGATTAGAGTGGACTTACTGGTATTCTACTGTAGTCTTATTGTGATTCTAGCAATGGAAGAGATGACAACATTGATATGGAGGCAGTGGCCACTGGAGGCTCTGCGGGCAGGGAGAGGGAAAAACAGGTGTAATACGGGGGTTTTTCAGGACTTGGGAATCGTCCTGAGTAACATTGCAATGACAGTTATAGGCCATTATATATCTTCCCATAACCTGCAGAATTATGTGGGAGAGAGTGAAAACTACAATGTGAACTATGGTCCATGCTCAGTGGCAATATCCTAGGATGCATTTATCAATTGCAATGAATGTGCCACACTAATGAAGGATGTTGTTTATGTGGGAGGGTGTGGGAGGTGTGTGGAGTGGGGCATATGGGAATCCCTATATTTTTTGTGTAACATTTATGTAATCTAAGTATCTTCCAAAAAATATTAAAATAAAAAATATCGTGTACACATACACTTCCTATACTCCACCTTCCCCTCACCTTATTGTTGTACTTGTTATACATTATACCTTCTGTATTAGTCAGGGTTCTCTAAGGAAACAGAATCAATAGGAGATATCTGTCAATAATATAAGATTTTATAAGAGTTTCTCATGTGACCTTGGGGATGCACAAGTCCAGGTTCCACAGGCAGGCTGCAAACCAGGGCCTCTGATGAAAGTCCAACGAAAGTCCTTGATGAGTTTCTGGGAGAAGTCCAAAGATGAGCTGGGAAATTCTCTCTGAATGTTGAAATCACTTCCCCTCTTAAGGTATTCAACTGATTAGATAAAAGCATCACCCATTGCTGACGGCAATCTCACCAATTGATGCAGATGTAATCTGCCATCCACCCAGTAAACTCACTGGTGATCAAAGTCCATAAATGTTCTTATATTACAATTAGCCCAGTGCTTGCTGGACCAAACACCTGGACACAATTACCTGGCTGAGTTGACACATTAGTCTAACCATCACACCTTCTTACATTGTATGTCCAAACCATAGACTTATTATTGCTTCCTTGCATTTGCATTTTAAAACCTGTCAGAAGTAAATAGTGGAGTTACATACCAAAAAATACAATAGTATTTGCACTTATAATTACCCATAAGGTTACCTTTACCAGAGATTGCTATTTCTTTATGCCTCTTCAATCCACTGACTCATGTTCTTTCCTTTGAAGAACTCCCTTAAGCACTGCTTATAGAGCAGGACTAAGGGTGATGAATTCCCTCAGTTTTTCTTTATCTGGGAATATTTTAATCTCTCCCTCACTTTTTAAACACAGTCTGCTTGGATATAAAATTCTTGGGTGGCAATTGTTTTCTTTCAGCACCTTAAATATTTCATCCCACTGCCTTCTTGCCTCCAGTTTCTGATGAGAAATTGGCACTTAATCTTATTGGAACTTTCTTGTACATAACACTTTGCTTTTCTCTTGCAGCTTTTAGAACTCTCTCCTTGTTCTTGGCAGTTAACAGTTTGACTACTATGTGTCTGGGTGTGTGTCTCTTTGTGTTTATCCTGTTTGGGTTTAGTTGGGCTTCTTGAATGTGCATATTCATGTCTTTCCTTAAATTTGGGAAGCTTTATGCCATTATTTCTTTGAATATTCCTTCTTCCCCTTTCTGTTTTTATTCTCCCTCTGGGATTCCCATTATGCATATATTGGTATGTTTGAAGGTATCCCATAGGTCTCTTAGGCTCTGATTATTTTTTTCTTATACATAGTTTATTTGAAAGCCATAAAAGTTGTTCTGTTGCAATTAAAACAGTGCTTGACTAAAATACAGGATTTGATATTGGTTTTTGTAAAATTAAGTAAAGAGGCTATAGTAAAGAATTGCTTCTATCTTTTCTTCCATTTGATTAAAACCAATTATTAATCACTCCAAATTGAAAAAAACTGTAGTTATGAGTTTAAAATATAAAAAACATGTTTCATAATTTTACAAGAAGGCATTTTCAGGTGTGGGCTTCTTAAAAAACTATACACAATATTTGGTCTGAAGAACTATGGATCAATGATATAGAGGAAAGAACAACTGAAATTGAAGAGAAAGAAAAACACAGAGACAAAAGAATGGAAAAAATTGAGCAGGAGCTCAGGGAGTCGAATGATATATAAAGCACACCAACATATGTATTATGGGAGTTCCAGAAGGAGATGAGAAGGAAAAGGGGGCAGAAAGAGTGTCTGAGGAAATAATGGCTGAAAACTTCCCAACTCTCATAACAGACATGAATATACATGTCCAGGAAGCACAGTGTACTCCAATTAGGATAAAGCCAAGTAGACCTACCCCAAGACACATAATATGCAAAATGCTAAATGCCAAAGATACAGAGAAAATTCTAAAAGCAGCAAGGGAAAAGCAAAACATCACATAAAAGGGATGTCAAAAAAGACTAAGTGCAGATTTCTCTTCAGAAACCATGGAGGCAAGAAAGCGGTAGTATGATATAATTACGGTACTGAAAGAGAAAAAATGCCAGCCAAGAATTATTTTCTGGCAAATTGTCCTTCAAATTTGACGGTGAGCTTAAAATATTCACAGATAAACAGAAACTAAGAGTGTTCATAAACAAGAATCCAGCTCTGCAGGAACACTACAGGGAGTTCTGCAGCCAGAAAAGAAAAGACAAGAGAGAGACGCTTGGAGGAGAGTGTAGAACTGAAGACTATTAGAAAGGGTAGCTAAAAAGGTAAAAGATGGGCAAAAATAAGATATGAAAGCCAAAGGAGAAAATGGCTGAAGTAATGCTTTACAGTAATAACATTGAATGTTAATGGAATAAACTCCCCAATCAAAAGACATAGGCTGACAGAATGGATAAGAAAATATGAGCTTTCCATATGCTACCTGCAGGAGACTCACCTTAGACCCAAGGATGCAAGTAGACTGAAAGTGAAAGGTTGGAAAAAGATATTTCATGCAATAATAACCAAAAGAGAGCAGGAATAATATGCCCTGGTAAAACAGACTTTAAATGTAAAAAACTAATGAGATGCAGATGACCATTATATATTAATAAAAGGGACAATCCACCAGGAAGATATAACAGTCATAAATATCTATGTATCTAACCAGGGTGCCCCAAAATACATCATGCAAACTCTGGCAAAACTGAGGAGAAATAGAAGTCTCTACAATAATAGCTGGAGATTTCAACATGCCATTCATATCAATAGATAGAACAACTAAACAGAAGATCAGCAAGAAAGCAGAAAACTTAAAACAATATGATAAATGAGCTGGACCTGACAGACATATACAGAACATTGCACCCCAAACCAGCAGGTTATACATTCTTCTCAAGTGCTCATGCATCTTTCTCCAGGATAGCCCACATGTTGGCATATGTGGCACATGTTGGGCCACAACACAACTCTCAATAAATTCAAGAAGATTGAAATTATACAAAGCACATTCTCTGAACATAATGGAATCAAGCTGGAAATCAATAATAGGCAGGAAAGGGAAATTTTTGCAAATATATGGAGGCTAAACAACACACTCTTAAACAGTCAGTGGGTCAAAGAAGAAATTGCAAGATAAATTAGTAGATATATCGAGACAAATGAAAACGAGAACACAACAGATCAAAATTTATGGGATACAGTGAAGACAGTGCTGAGAAGGCAATTTATAGCCCTAAATGCCTATATTAAAAGAGAAGAAAAAGTTAAAATCAAAGAACTAACTGAGAAATGGCATACTAGAAAAAGAACAGCAAATCAATTCCAAAGCCAGCAGAAAGAAAGAAATAGCAAAGATTAGAGCAGAAATAAATTAAATTGAGAGAAAAAAAGAGTGAAAATCAAGACAACCAAAAGCTGGTTCTTTGAGAAAATTGATAAAATTAACAAACCCTTAGCAAAACTAACAAAGAAAAAGAGAGAGAAGATTCAAATAAATAAAATCAGGAATGAAAGGGGGGATGTTATGACTGACCCCACAGAAATAATACAATCAAAAGAGGATATTATGAGAAACTGTATGCCAATAAATTAGACAACCTAGATGAAATGGACAAATTACCAGAAATGCACAAACAACCTACATTGACTCTACAAGAAATACAGGAACTCAACAAACCAAACACAAGTAGAGATTGAATCAGTCATCAAAAATCTTCCAACAAAGAAAAGTTCAGGACCAAATCGCTTCACAGGTGAATTCTACCAAACATTTCAAGAAGAATTAATACCAACCTTGTTTAAACTCTTCCAAAAAATTGAAAAGGAGGGAAAATTATCCAACACATTTTATGAAGCCAACATCACCCTAATACCAAAGATACTACAAGAAAAGAAAATTACTGATCAATCTCTCTAATGAACATAGATGCAAAAATTCTCAACAAAATACTTGCATATTGAATTCAACAGCATAAAAAACAATTACACATCATGATCAAATGGGTTTTATTCCTGGTTTACAAGGGTGGTTCAGCATAAGAAAATCAATTGATGTAATACACCACATTAACAAATTGAAGGGTAAAAATCCACATGATCATCTCGATTGATGCAGAAAAGGCATTTGACAAAATCCAGCATCCTTTCTTGATAAAAACACTTCAAAAGATACATATAGAAGGAAAGGTCCTCAACATAATAAAGGGCATATATGCAAATCCCACAGCCAACATTGTACTCAATGGGGAGAGGTTGAAAGCTTTCCCTCTAAGATCGGGAACAAGACAAGGATGCCCACTGCCACAACTGTTATTCAACATTGTGCTAGAAGTTCTAGCTAGACCAATAGGCAAGAAAAATAAATAAAAGGCATCCAAATAGGAAAAGAGGAAGAAAAACTCGCACTATTTGCAGATGACATGATCCTATATTTAGAAAATCCCAAAATATCTACAACAAAGCTACTTGAGCTAATAAATTAATTGAGCATTAATTATTAATTAATAAATTAATTCAGTGGCAGGGTACAAGATCAACACGCAAAAATCAGTAGCATTTTTATACATTAGAAATGAGCAAGCTGAGGGGGAAATCAAGGGAAAAAATCCAATTTACAATAGCAACAAAAAGACTCAAATATCTAGGAATTAATTTAACCAGAAACATAAAGGATCTGTATTCAGAAAACTACAAAACGCTGTTGTTAAAAGAAATCACAGAAGACCTAAACAGATGGAAAGACATTCGGTGTTCATGAATTGGAAGACTAAACATCATGAAAATGTCAGTTCTACCCAAATTGATTTATAGATTCAGTGAAATACCAATCAAAATTCCAACAGCCTTCTTTACAGAAATAGAAAAGGCAATTACCAAATTCATTTGGAAGGGAAAATGCACCTGAATAGCCAAAAGCATTCTAAAAAAAAAAAAGAAGAGTGATATGGGAGGAATTTCATTGCCTGACCTTGAAATATATTACAAAACTGAAGTGGTCAAAACAGCATGGTATTGGCATAATGATAGACACATGGATCAATGGAATCAAATTGAGAGTTCAGAAATAGACCCTCACCTCTATGGTCAACTGATTTTTGATAAGCATACCAAGTCCACTTTTCTGGAACAGACAATCTCTTCAATAAATGGTGCTGGGAGAACTGGATATCCATAATCAAAAGAATGAAAGAGGGCCCCTTTCTCACTCCCTATACAGGAACCAACACAAAATGGATCAAAGGCCTAAAGAGAAAAGCCAGGACCATAAAATCCTGGAAAATAATGTAGGGAAACATCTACAAGACTTCATAGTAGGTAAGGGTCTCTTAAACCTTTCACCCAAAGCATGAGCTACAAAAGGAAAAATAGATGGGACCTCCCTCCTCAAAATTAAACACTTCTGCACCTCAAAAGACTTTGTGAAGAGGGTAAAAAAGGCAGCCTACTCAAGGGGAGAAAATACTTGGAAACCACACATCTGACAAGGGTCTAATATCCATGATATATAAAGAGATCCTTGGGAAGTGGATGTGGCTCAGGCGACTGGGCTCCTGCCTACCGCATGGGAGGTCCCTGGTTCAGATCCTGGTCCCTCCTAAAGAAGACAGCAAGCTAACTCGACGGGTAGGCATGGCAAGCTGACACAGCAAGATGATGCAACAAGAGACAGGGAGGAAACACATGATGGGAGACACAATGAAGCAGGGAGCAGAGGTGGCTCAAGCGATTGCGCAAGTCTCTCCCACATGAGAGGTCCCGGGTTCAGCTCCTGGTGCCTCCTAAAGAAACAAGGAAGATGAACAGACACAGCAAGTACAGACAACAAAGGGGGTGGGGAGAAATAAATGAATAAAATGAATCTGTGAAAAAAAAGAGAGAGATCCTACAACTCAACAATAAAAAGACAAATGACTCAATTTAAAAACTGGGCAAAAGACCTGAATAGACATTTTTCTAGAGAAGTACAAATGGCGAACGAACACATGAAAAAATGTTCAGCATCACTGGCTACTAGGGAAATGCAAATCAAAGCTACAATGAGATATCATTGCACACCTACTAAAAGGGCCACTATTAACAAACCAGAAAGCTACAAGTGTTGGAGAGGATGTGGAGAGATAGGGACATTTATTCATTACTGGTGGGAATGTAGAATGGTACAGCCACTGTGGAAGTCTGTTTGGCGATTCTTAAGGAAGTTAGATATAGATCTGCCATATGATCTGGCAATACCATTACTAGGTATATACCAAGAAGAACTGAGACATGAACAGACATCTACACACTGATGTTCATAGCAACATTATTCACAATTGCCAAAAGGTGGAAACAACCCAGGTTGTTTCTGACAAATGGATAAACAAACTGTGGTATATACACACACAATATTATTAAATTGTAAGAAGAAATGAAGTCGTGAAGCATATGACAATGTGGATGAATCTGGAGGACAATATTTTGAGTGAAGCAAGCCAGGCACAAAAGGACAAATATTTTATGACTTCACTAATATGAACTAAATGTAATAAGCAAACTCATGGTGTTAATAGCTAGAATATGTCACCAAAGAAAATAATGTGGTTGGAGAATGGAGAGGTGAGGTTTAATCTGTGCAGAATTGGTGAAAAAAAAAAAAAGTTGTTTGTAAATGTTTGGAAATGAATAGAAATGGTGAGAGTACATCATAAGATTTGTAATTAGTAGTACTAACATATGGGTATGATAGTGGTTTGTTTTTTTGTTGCTTTTTTGGAGTAATGAAAATGCTCTAATATTGATTGAAGTGATGAATGCACAACCGCACAACACAGTGATAATACCAAATGCCATTGATTGTACACCTTAGATAAATTGTATGGTTTATGAACAAAAAAATAATAGGGTGGGTTGAGGGGGAAATACACCAAATATAAGATACGGACTATAATTAGAAGTAATACTTTGATGATGCTCTTTCATAATTTGTTACAAGCGTTTCACAACAATGCAAGGTATTTATGGTGGGGTGATGTATGGGAGCCCTGTATGATGTTATACATGTTTGTTTTGTAAATTCACAACTTTTGCTATATACTTATTGTTTATGTATATTCGTGTATGAATGATATACTTCAATAAATTGTTTGAAAAAAAAACAAAAATAAAAAACAAAGAAGATAAGACCAGGCAAATGTTAATAGCAGGATTTTCTGTGTCTTTTCTGAGCTTGTTTTCTGGGCTTGTGCTTGCTTGTGGCCTTTGGAATTTTTTTATTTGCAGGAATCCAAATAACCCCTCTACTCCCAAAGTAGCAGACTCTTCCCCTCTCTAAGGAGCTCTATCATGTGACTTAAAGCACATGACCCTTTGCCCAGGCTGCTTTGACTTAATTCTTTCTTGCACTGTTTTAGTTGTTCACAAGCTGCTTCAGTCTGCAGGGTACGTTCTGGCAGGGAAAGCCAGAGATGAGTTTCCTGATTCAGTCTTTTAGGCTGCCACCTGTAGATTGGCGCCAGCATACAGGCATCTCAGTACAGGGATTGCTCTGCTCCCTCTAGAACAGGGTCAGGGACCCACTATGGGAGTGCAGGCTGGCTTCACACTGTGTCAGGGAGGGATTGGGGGAAAGCCCACCAAGGGCGCTATGAGCTTCTCCTGCCATTTTTTAAAGTTGTGTTTTCTTAGTTCAGCACTCACCAGGTTACTTCAACCCTTTAACTGTTTTCCAGAGTTCTGAGGAAGATGGCTCTGCCAGTTTTTGCAAGTTGTTGGGGGAACAGCACTCTGGAGTGACTTACACCAACATATTGGTTGACTAGAAATCCCTAATAGTTTTTTTTTTTTTAGTGGAATCCTTAAGGATATTTTAAATTCAAGATTATGTTGGCAGTATCTCTTAAAATTTAAAAGATGCATACTCTGTCACTTGCCTGTCCTACATGGGATTCTTTTCTACAGAAAGAAAGGCAGCAGCTCATAAGGATGTATGAAGAAGGATCTTTTTATAGCATTATTTGCAGTGGTTGCTGTCCATATTAAAGTTTGAATATGTTATAATTTCCCCAAATCCTGAATATGGAGTTATTATGTATAACACTTAGGTTGAAGAAAAATGTAGTGACCCCATTTTTATTAAAAAGTAAACTGCGAATGTTCTCGCTGTCCTGATTTTGTGATAGTCAGGGTAGGCTAAACATTTGCTATATTAGAAACCATGCATGTGTCCCCAGACCTAGTTTTTCTCCTTAGGTCTTGTTTTTAGAATGCTGGTGATAAATCAAGCCTGATTTATTATATGACCATCCTGTATGGGAAATGACTGTAACTCTAGGTCTCTTTGGTCAACCTTAAGAGATATTGCAGAGGGGACAGATGTGGCTCAAATGGTTGGGCATCCATCTCCCATATGGAGGAAACTGGGTACGATCCCCAGGACCTCCCAGTAAAAATTTAAAAAAAGAAAAATATAGAAGGCGCGCAGGCCACCAGGCCCGTGCACAAGTGCATTGCCAGGCCCCGTCGAGCCATGCAGCAAGATGATGACGTAACAGGAGAGTGACACAAAGGAGAGCCAAGACGAGACGTGCCAAAAAAACAGGAACTAGGGTGGTGCAGGTGGGAGGATGCCTCTCTCCCACATTGGAGGTTCTGAAGATCAAATCCTGGTGAAGACAGGAGGAGAAGGATGAGAAGAGAGGGCAGGAAACAGACACAGAGAATTGCCCAGTGAATTGGCACAAAAACAGCAAAAATGGAGGGGGAGGGGTTAAAAATGGATAAAAGTAAATTATCAAATAAATCTTTTTAAAAAATAAATAAATAAAAAGTAAAAATACTCTTTGCCTATGTGTTTTACTATTAAACAAGGTAGAAAAGGATACACACCAAATTTTTAATATTGATAGGTTCAGGGTCAATGTGGGGAGGCAAGATACGATTATTAACTTTTTTATATATCCTTATATTATTTCATTTGATATGTGTGTATGAGTTGTGCAACTGAAAAACAAAATCCAGTAGCATAAAATTTCATGACAAGAGTGAAAAATATATTGATGTTGCCATTGATGTATGGGAATAAGAAACACAGTAACAGATGATAAGAAGTAGAAAATCACAGTAAAAGAAATTTTTAAGAATTGAAAAAAACTGACTTTTTTTACCTGCATAAATAAACATTGTCAAAGCTACCTTTTAAAAAGTGCCTCATTTTCACGATGCTCCATTTTACTCATGAGAAAGACAAACTTTAAGTAGAAGATACAATTTTTAAAGAATCTTTTAATTTTAGAATAATTTTAGTTGTACAGAAAAGTTGCAAAAATAATACAGTTTCCAAGTGCCGCTCACCCTGTTTCACCCAACATTTCACACAGCCATGACACATTTGTCAAAACTAAGAAACCAACATTGGCCCATTACTATTAACCAAACAGACGCCACCTTTTCTCCACTAATGTCATTTATCTTTTCCAGGATCCAGTCCAGGCCACCATATTGCATTTATCACGACACTATATTTTGTTTATCAGACTAGCAGAGATAAAATGTTTGATAACTTACTGTGCTGGTGAAGCTGTAGAAAAATGGGGATTGTCTTATATTGCTGGTAAGAAAGAAGGGCAATTTGGCAATATTCATCAAAACTACAAATGCCCACACTTTTTGGCCCAGTAAGTTCTCTTCAGTAAGTTATCCCACAGTTATATTTGTACATAGACACAAGGAAGTTGTGCAAGCATATTTATTGCAGCACTCTTTGGAATAGTAGGGCTATCGACTAAAAAATGTATGGCAAAAAAAAATTTTTTTTTTAAATTAATAAAAAATTTAAAAAAAATAAAAATGTATGGCATATGCAAACATT
>JAQZBX010093429.1:0-12152 GCA_029593785.1 Cabassous unicinctus | reverse complement strand
AGTAACTTAAAAAAAAAAAAAAGAAAGAAAGAAACCAAATATATTAAAAGCATAAATGAAGTTTAAAATGTAAATAAAGTGCTTTTAAACTAGTTGTTTAAACTTTGCTGGATTTATAAATAGTACAGAGATAGTTGTAAACTGAATTTAAGGTGAAGGAAGAAGTAGAGGTTTTGAAACTTGATACTTTAATTTTAAATAATTCTTTTAAAACTGATTTTTCTTCTGAGTAATCCTTTCCACATATAAAAATCAAACTCATGGGCACACACAACACACACACACACACATTTGGCAAATGAGTTGGATTTGAATGCAAGTTTTTCTGGGTATGTAAGTATGTGCACTTTTCCAGGGAGCTTTCTTCATATTCACGAAGCGTCATTGACCCAAAGAGGTTTAAGAAATCTCTCTCTCCAGCTCCATGAAGCCCCATCGTGGGACGCTCCGCCGGCACCCCGCACGGCAGTCTACAGAGCAGTTTTATTAGTGTGACCCTCCCTGACGAGCACCTTCCACAGAGAGCCCCCTCCACTCACCAACTCCCCGCCACCCTTCAGGCACCCTCTCCTTTGCCAAAAATAGCCAACCGAGTGCCTCTTCTACTGGGTGTTCCCCATCTTTGCTTCTTCCTTCCACTTTGCCACCAAGAGCCAAACTGCCACAAACCCCAACCAATTCTTCCCTCTTAATGTTCCCTAAATCTGTTTCCTTTCTCCTAATCCTGCCTTCTTCCCTCAGCCCTCACACCATTAGCACCGCAGTGGCCAGTGGTTCTCCCTGCCACCAAGTTTGCCCCCTGCAAAGTGAATGCCTTCCCCAAGATACCACCGGGTGTATTGCTCAAAAAAGTGGGAAATGCAAATCAAAACCACAATGAGACACCACTTCATACCCACTAGGATGAGTATAATTATTTTATTTTAAATGGAAGATAACAATGGTTGGGAAGGATGTGGAGAAATTGGAATTTTCATGCATTGCTAGTAAGAATGTAAAACAGTGTGGCCATGATGTAAAATGGCATGGCAGTTCCTCAAAAAGTTAAACATAGAATTACCATATGACCTGGCAATCCCAATTATAGGTATAGATCCAAAAGAATTAAAAACAGAGATTCTGGCAGTCATTTGTACACCAAGGTTCACAGTAGCATTATCCACAATAGCCAAAATGTGGGAACAAGCCTAGTGTCCACTGACAGATGAATGGATAAACAAAATGTGGTATCTATCTATATATACATATACAGTAGAATATCATTCCGCCTTCGAAAGGAATGAAGCACTGATGCATGTTACAACATGGACGAACCTTAAAAACATTATGAGTGAAATAAACCAGATACAAAAGGACAAATATTGTATGATTCCATTTTTATGAAATACTTAAGATAGGCAAATTCATGGGGACAGAAGGTGGATTAGATGTTAGCAGGAGTGGGAGCAGGAGGTGAATGGGGAGTTGGTACTGCTCAATGGGGACAGAGTTTCTGTTTGCGGTGATAGAAAAGCTTTTGTAACGGATGGTGGTGATGATAGCACAACAATTGGTGTGCCACTGAATACCGCTGAATTGACTGAACTGTGTATTTAAAATAGGAAATTTTGTGTTGCATATATGTGTGTGTGTGTGTGTGTGTGTGTATATATAATCACAATAATCTTTTTTCTTAAAAAAGCTTTCTGCAGCTCCCTGATACTCCCATGGCAGAGCATCCCCCAGGCATCAATGGCTTCACAGGGTCTAACTCAAGTCACACCAAGGAAAGTCCTGTGTGCATTGCTCAGTCTTGCTTCCATCCTTCCACATGTGAGAATGCCATTGAGGTACCTTTAGCTTCACCCCTGGAAACCCCATTTTCTGTCAGGACTCACAATTTCCAGAAAAACCCAGGGACCCTCTTTTGTTTTGAACAACTCAAATAGCACCTAGTGGCATGCTCCCTTCTGCTGCTTTGGTCCAAGCCCCTGGAAGGAGGAAATGCTTTGTGTGTAGTGTTGTAGCCTGTGAAGAGAGGCCTTCCTTCCACTCACTTATTAAGCACCTACTGTGTGCCAGGCACTGTTCTAGGTGTTGGGGATTTAGTGGTGAACAAGACAAAGAAGGTCCTTGCTGTTAGGGAGCTTACTGCTGGAGCGGGCAGAGAGGGGATGGAAGGCAATGAACAAGTAAAGGAAGATGCACACGGCTGTTTAGGCTGGTGACACACACATAAGGATGCTAAAACAGGGTTGTGGGAGAGAAAGCAATGGGTTGGGGAGGTGCTCTCTGCCATGGTGACGCTTGTGCTGAGATATAAATTGTGAGAAGCAGGCCTGATGTGGAGATCTGGGAGCAGCGGTCCAGGAGGAGGGGACAGCAAAGGCCAAGACGGGGCAGGGGGACTTGGCACACTGAAAACATGTGGCTCTAGCAAAGAGAGTAGGAAGTGTGGTGCCAGGGAGGCTGGAGGGGGCCAGGAGCCAGTCACACAGGGTCTGAGAGGAAGTCCAGGGGCATCCGCGGGGCTGGCTCAAGCAGAGGGTGTTATCCTCTGGTTCCACCATCTAAAAGCCCACTCTGCTGCTTGATGGAGAAATGACCGGTCCAAGTGAAGCAGGGAGACCACTAGGAAGGTATAGAGTGGTGCAGCTTGGGCTACGGTGACTGTGGCCGAGCAGGTTGAGCAACTGTCCCAGGATGCCTGGGATGGAGGATTTTCGGGGCTAAAATGGGAACGCCCCCGTCAAACTGGGTCGTGGGTCACCCTGGGCCACCACAGGTGGGCATAGAGTCCATCTGAATTGTTGCTGGCTCAGATGAAAGAAAAAGAGAGAAATGAAATCTTTGGTGGCTCCCAGGATTTTAGCCTGTGCAGTGGGTGGATGGTGGGGTTGTTTACTGTGATGGGGGACAAAAAGAGAGAAGCAAGTTCAGGGAGAAAATCAAGTGTTTGCCTCTCTGAGACCCCGACACTGAGCTCCATCAATCTCTGCCCAGCGGCAAAGCCATTGGAAGAACACTTGGGAGAGACGTGCTGCTATTCCCCATCTACAGAAATCTAAAGTGGATACAAAAATAGGCATTTCATCAATAGCAAATCACTCTGGAATCTTGTAATTGCAGGCTAATAGGCACAGATGAGCCATCCTTCAGAGACCGGAAGCATCCACTTCCCCCAGATGGTCTATTAGGGGCCTCCCAACGCCTGCAGTCCTGATGCAGACCTCACCCCCAGCAACCTGTGATGGCTGCAAATTTAATTCAGGGTGGGGAAGGTATGGGCGAAGGAGGGGTCTCACCAAGGCATCCTCCTCTGCCTCCACTCCCCAACCTCACCTCCCTCCAGCTCCTCCACGCAGCTCCAATAGCTTTCTCCTCCCTTTGTCCTGGTTGTCCTTGAGGCCTGAAGGCATTTTCCCAGCGAGGTCCTCTCTCTAAGGACACTTTCCCGGCCTTCCTTCCACAACCTTTCCCCTGTTAGCCACGCACTCACTCACCGTGGAGGGAAGGGAAGACCACCTCTTGCATAGCTTTGCAGCAGCTACTCCTGCTGCCCTCACCTCCAGCCCACAGGAGGCAAAGGAAGAGCAGACCAGAAGGCGCAGGGCCCCCGGGGAGCAGAGGGAGGTGGAGGCTGGGCCTCGGGTCTCCACTGACCTGCCCGAGGCTGTTGGCCCCTCATTACAGCTGGCCCCGCTTTTCCCACCCAAACCTGTTCGTAAGGCAGGCCCCGTGCAGTGGCGACTCTCACTGGCCCTGATCCCTTCTTTATCTAAATTTTGTTACTCTGTTCATCATAGATTTTTTTTCATTCAGATTATTTTTAAAAATATTGCATTGAAATTATATTTATCTTGATTACAGAGGTTTGGAGTCACCTTAAGTTTTGCACTGAGGCAAGTGCCTCACTCACCTCACCCTAGTCTGTCAGCATCCTGGTCTGTCCGTCCTGGGAGGGGAGACTTTCCATTTCAAAACCAGGATAGTCTGGGAAAATTGGGAAGAGCTGGTCACCGGGACTGCCCTCACTAAAGCCAGACTGCATTAGCGGCCTAGCTGCTCTCTAAACAGGAGACAAACAACCTCTCTGTGCCTCAGTTTCCTCAGCCATGCAGTGAGGACGTGGGCAGCTGCTGTGAGAATTGAGTGCATTCATCTGTAGCGAGCTTAGTACAGTCCCTGACACAGCAAGAGCTGAGCCCCGATGTTCATTGATTATCTGCCACACGCCTGCGCCGAGCTGAAAGCTGGTATACAGTGGCGTTGTCCCAAAGGAGTGTGTATTCTAGTGGGGCCATTAGACCCTGAGCAGGTAATGGCAAGAGTTGTAGGTGCAGTGCCTGTGCCTGATCACGAGCCAGCACTGAGTGACTGCATGTGATCCTCCCATCCAGCGGGCAAAGGAAGTTCTTTCACTCCTCCCTCCACTTTACAGACGAGGCAACTGAGGGAGACCAGGCCTTGCCTGGGACCCCACAGGGAGGAGAGAAGAGATCGATGATCAGACACCTGCCCTCGGAGCCAGCCTGCGGCCCACTGCCTCTCCATGGCTCTCAAAGGTGTGCATGGCTCGGTTAGGATTCAGGAGAAATAGATTCCAGCTAGCAGTTTCCCTTCTAGATAATTCCTTGGCCCAGATACCACTGGTGATCATCAGGCAGGGTCTCCCTGAAATGGAGCTTGGCAAAAACGTCCCAGTTACCACCTGCCGCCTTCAGGTGGCAGAACCGCCTGCCGGGGGAACAAGGAGTGGGCGGACACCTTTTCTCTGCAAACCCTTTGGCCCTTTTGAACTTTGAACTGTCTGGATATATTTATTACCTATTCAAAAATACATGCTAACATTGCAGTTCAAATAATAATAATAATAAGACAAGGAAAACTTATAAAGTACCCTCAGAACCCAGGAGTGGATTAGCTGCGGTTTCAGCAAAATTTTGTTGGAGCCCCCAGAAGGGTCTTCCCCAGCTGGTGAAGTAAGCCAGGCTCTCCAGGGTTAATTCATCCATCCTGTGCACCCACATCCCAGATTCCTGGATATATGACTTTGCACTGATCTCAGACAGGCCTAGAGCGAAACTGGAGCTAGAAGATTTTCCTGGGGCCCCAAAGGGTCCAGGCCCAAGAGCAAGCTTCCTAGGACAGTTTTCGGAGAATGTGCTGAGGACTTGCAACTGGCCTGAGCAACAGGCCCTTAATCCCGTCTCGGCCCGTTGGAGGGGAAAGGAATATCACAGCCAACGGCTGACATTTGGGATTAACTGTGGAATCCAAGGTGACACCAAACCCCCAGCCGTCCCCAGAGTAGCTCATGTACTTTCTGCTGGTTGGAAAATGAAATTTACAGCGAAGTCTTTCCCTACAAATAAAGCCCAGGAAATGGTCCTGCAGGATGGAGAGTGCCCCAGGCCAAGATACAGAGACCTAGGTGCAGGTCCCAGCTCTGTCACCAACTGGGTGACATATCCCCGAACCTCTGAATCTGAATCTGCACAATGCGGGATTGGGCTGAGTCCCCTCCTGAGCTCTAACACCCCGATGCTGGGGTATCCTCCAACTCTCTCCCTGCTCCCCGGATTCACAAGAGCTCCAGAAGCTGGAGGCCCCCTAATTGGCAGGGCGTGGGGCATCACTCCCTGACTGCAGGGGACAGGGCCTTCATTTCTTTTGTACACCGCCCCACAGAACACACAGTCCCAAATTATGCTTGTGCTGCCTCCCCCTCACCCCGCCCACTCCTTCAGCGTCCCCAGAATGGCCTCCACCAGCGATGTTCACTCCTGCATCTTGCCTCATGAAAATCAGCGTCATGCGAATATTCTTGCTGTCCTGATTTTGTGATAATCAGGGGAGGCTAAACATTCGCTATACTAGAAACCATGCATGTGTCCCCAGACCTAGTTTTTCTCCCTAGGTCTGGTTTTTAAAATGCTGGTGATAAACCAAGCCTGATTTATTATATGACCATCCTGCATGGGAAATGACTGTAACTCTAGGTATCTTCAGTCAGCCTTAAGAGATAAAGCAGGGGGTGGATGTGGCTGAAATGGTTGGGTGTCCGTCTCCCATGTGGAGGGACCTGGGTTTGATGCCCAGGTCCTCCCCGTGAAATTAAAAAAAAGAAAAATATAGAAGGTGTGCAGGCCACCAGGCCCCATGCGTGGGTGCGCCGTCAAGCCGCGCAAGCGGGTGAGCCCCCCAGGGGTCATGCGCGGGTGCGTCATCAGGCTTCACGAGCCGCGCAGCAAGATGAAGACATCACAGGAGAGTGACACAAGGGAGAGCTAAGACAAGACGTGCGGAAATACCAGGAACTAAGGTGGCGCAGGAGGCAGGCTGCCTCTCTCCCACATCGGAGGTTCCGAGGATCAAATCCCAGTGAAGACAGGAGGAGAAGGATGAGAAGAGAGGGCAGGAAACGGACACAGAGAGTTGCCCAGCGAATGGACACAAAAACAGCAAAAACGGGGAGGAGGAGGAATGAAAATGGATAAAAGTAAATAAATAAATAAATAAATTCTTGGGGGTGGGGAAAGCCAGCCTTTGGGGAGCAGATGTGGCTCAAGAAGTTGAGCGCCTGCTTCCCACATGGGAGGACCTAGGTTCAGTTCCTGGTGCCTCCTAGAAACAAGGACAAATGACAAGAAAACAAACAAAGAAACCAACTCAAGGGAGCCCATGTAGCTCAGTAGCTGAATGGCGGCTTCCCACATACAAGGTCCCAGGTTCAATTCTTGGTCCCAGTACCTCAAAAAAATAAAATAAAAATAAGATAAGATAAGATAAAATAAAATAAAATAAAACAAAACACCAGTGTCTGGTTGCCATCTCTGCCCTTGTGAGCTGCGAGAGCCTCTAAGATCCTCCATTCTGGGGGTGACCCCATACGAGGCCAGCTCCCCCAATATTGGTCTGGACACTTCAGAGCATGGAACTGCTATTGTCGGGCAGTCAGGGACTTACAACCCCACAGACTTGGGTTCATATCCTTTTAGAATCCCCAGCCCTTTCCTGCAAAGTGCCCCTCCCAATCCACCCTCTCAGCACAAAGAATTGGACAGGAAGTAGGCGCCCAATCTAAGCTGGACCAGTGAGTCCTTTGCCCAGAAATTTGAAATGGTCCTAAGAGATTTCAGCTCCACTATGGCTGGACTAGTCAGGAAATCCCGAGACTGTGGACAGCCATTTTCTACCCTATGATCCAGGATGCAGAAAAAGCCAGTTTTCAAGGAGAAAGGGAGAGAGAATGAAGCAGAAATTCAAAGAGGGCCTAGAGAAGGACACGGAGACAGTCTCACCCATGAGACTGTGGTCAAGGCTGGGTGCAGGGCAGGGCTGCGTCTTCTTGGCTCTCCAGCACCCATCACCTTCCAAAAGGTGCCCCCTTTCCTTTTGGGGAGTGACCTCTCCACACTGTGAGTCATCTTGCAGGGAGACATTCCCCACCTCTCACTATGTTCGGGGGTGCTAGATCCTTCTGCCCACCCGCTGGGACTGCCATTTACAGGCACGCATTCTGAGCTAGGCAAACAAGGTGGCCTCGTCAAGGACGTGAATCCTGAGCTAGTCACCAATGGAAGCATTCACCCCAGCAGCCGCACTACTGACTGCCTGCTCAGGCTGCCCCTGCCTCTTCTCACCTCTCTAGAGCTGCCTGGGGCCCTGCTCTCCCTGCAGTCAGCCGTAAGTTCTATGAGCCTCCTTACTTTCCCTTTAAATTCCTTTTTGCTTTGGTTAAACCAAAGTTGGTTTCTCCTGTTTGCAACCCAGGGGCCCCCTGATATACACAGCTGCATCACCTGCTTGGTTTCTAGGAGACAGCCCCGTATCCATTCCCCTTCTTCACTCAAGTGAGATCAAGTGGATTTCCATTTCATGTCATAGAGTCCTTATCGATTAGGCGTAAACTCTGGGCAAGTTATTTTACCTCTCTGAGACTCTGTTTCTTCATCCTGAAAATGATGCGACAAATTCCTACTGTGCAGAGTAATTGAAAGGATAAAATAGCAGCAATGATAAGAGGTGATAGAGAGCAAATCTTAAATAGTGTTTATGATGTGCCATGACCATTCCAAGCACCTACACAGAGTAACGCATTCAGCCCTCGCAACAACCTTATGAAGTAAGTACTTTTAGCCTCATTTTGAGAATTAGGAAACTGAGGAACAGAGAGGCTAAGCTGTTTCCCCAAAGTCACACAGCTAACAAGTACCAGGGTGCCTCATACCTGTTTTGTCATTGGTCAGTAAATGATAGCTAATATTAGTGTCAGGCAAAAGAGGCAGCAAATCAGTTTATGATTTAGTGAGCTTCCCACGAGTGAAGGAAGGGTTGTGCAAGCCTCTGATATAACAATAGCTAATTGACTTGTCTTTGCCTTTTCTCTGTCCCTTTGCACAATCCTCCCAGTGATCTACCACTCCTGTGCTTCAGCTGTCACCTCTCTGCAGAGGCTTCTTCCCACCACTCTACCTCCAGCTCAGGTCTCCCTCCTGAGCAACCAGCACATCCATCCAACTGCCTGTTGGGCAGCTCCACTCTAATGGCCCATGGGCACCCCAAGCTCAGCATGCCTAAAGAAAAGCATTGCATCTGTCCGCCAAACCTGTTCTGCCTCCAACACTTCCTGCCTTAGCACATGGCGTCACCATCCTCCAGGCTTTCTAAGTCAGCTGTGCAGGGCTCAGCTGAATTGCCTCCACTCCTTTCTGCATCCCCAATCCAATCAATCACCAAACCCAACCTATTCTGTCTGTATAATCCTCATCTCCCAAACCCTTAGAGCACACTACCATCATGCTAGCATCTTTCACCCATCACTGGTCTCCAATTTTCCACTTGCCCCTCCAAGCCAATCCCACACTGCAGCCAAAGTGCTGCTTCTGAATTACAAATCTGACCAGCCACTGCTCTGCCTGAATCTTCAGTGGCTTCCCCTTGACCCAAGATAAAGTCCAATCTCCTTTTCATAGCTTAGGAGACTCCCTGATCTAGCCCCTGCCTACCTCTCCAAAAACAGATCTTGAGATTTTCCTTCTGGCATTCCTGACTTCAGACATGCTAAACTTTCTCCTTGGTTTTTCAAGTGTGCAGACTCCCCCATGCCACCATTCATTCATCTACTCCATTCAAAAAAAATCAACTGAGGGAGTGGATGTGGCTCAAGCATTTGGGTGCCTGCCTCCAACATGGGAGGTCCCAGGTTCGGTTCCCAGTGCCTTCTGAAAAATCAAAAACAAGCAGCAAGCAAATCAAATGGAAAAAAAAAAAAAAAAAAAAAACAACTCAGGGAAGCCAGTGTTGCTCAGTGGTTGAGTGCCGGCTTTCCACATAGGAGGTCCCAGTTTCAATCCCCAGACCCCCATACCTAAAAATAAAATCAACCTCTGCCTTGAGCCAAGCACTGCGAATACAACAGAGAACAATACAAACATGATTTCTGCTCTTGTAAGGCCTACTCTGGTGTGGTCAACAGCTTTTCATCTTTGAGGTCTCAGCTTATTTATCAGTGCTTCAATGAAATTCTCCCTCTCCCCCAAATTGGGTTAAGTGCCTTGGTGCATGTCCTCAGAGCACCCCACTCTTGTATACCATAACAGACATCACACCTTACAAAGGTTTAGCCTCTCTCAGTCCTGCCGGGCTGTCAACCCCATGTGGCTAAGCACTGCCTCTCTTGCTCACCCAGCACTAAGTACCAAGCCTGGCACTTAACAGACAGCCAATGAATAGTTGATGAAGGAATGAATGACTAGCACGATACCTAGCAAACGCTTTCTGAAATTTCATATTTCTGCTTTCTCCACAAGTTTTTTTCCTGTGTCGAAGTCATATTTTTCCCAATAGCTACCACACTGGTGTTCAGCGGGTCTTCAGTGTGTCTCCAGGTGGAAAATGAGTCAGTAAGGTTGGTCAAAGCAAGAGGGCAGCATCTTTGGGAGACTGAAGCAAGGGTAGGGAGCCCCAGGAGTCTACAATTATATGATCTGATTGTTCTCCAGAGGAGTGTGGAGTTCCTTGGTTCTCAGGGCTTGCTGCATGAGTATCATCTGGAGAGTCTGACAAACCACCAGGTTCCTCCTCCAGAGATTTCAGTTCAGTCCACCTGGGCCGAGGGTTGGGCAATGAAATGTTTTAAAAGCTTCCCAGGTGATTCTTTTTTTTTTTAACTTTTTATTTTGAAATACCTTTAAACTTACAGGATAGTTACCAAAGTAATACAAGCCCATACAGAGAACTCCAAAAAAAAACCCTATCCTTTCAGATACTCAGATCCACCATTTTAACATTTGTCATATCATTCTATCTATCTATCTATCTATCTATCTATCTATCATCTATCAATCCATCTATCTATATATCCATCTATCTGTCTACCTATCTGTAGACAATCCATTTTCTGAAACACTTGAGTGTAGGTTGCATACACCATGCCCCTTGGACACTTAATACGTACATTTCCTGAGAATAAGGATATTCACTTGTGTATCCACCTTAAGTGCAGTTATCAAGTTCAAGAATTTATTAATATAAAGCTTACAGTCTATATTCCAATTTTTTCATATTTCCAACAATGTCCTTTTGAGCCTTTTCCCCTCCCTTGTTAGATCCTATAGAGGATAATGTATCGGCTTTAATTGCCATTGTCTGTTTTGTTGCTCTTTTTTTTATTGTGGGAACATATTTACAGCATGAGCTTTCCCTTCTTTAGCACTCCCAAGCATGTCATTAGTGGGATTAAGCACAGTCACTATGCTGCGGTACTCTCACCACCTTCCATTATGAAAATTTTCCCATTTCCCTAAACGGAAACTCTACACCCATTTTGCGTTAACTCCCCAATCCCACTGCCCTCCACCCAGGTGATTCTAATGAGCAGCCAGACTGGGAACAGGCATGGGGCTTCCTGGCATTTACAATGCCTTCGTCAGACATAGGTCTATGGATAGGCAGATAACCTGTCAGGAGCTCCTGGATATTTGATGCAGATGGAGAGTGATGACATATTCAGAGGTGAAACCAAGGAATGAAGAATGAAGTCAGAGGAAGAAGCCAGAACCAATTACCCTGCCTTCCTAGATACATACCTATTGAATGAATGAGTGAGTGAGTGAAAATGAATGAACAAACAAGTCTCTAATGGAGAAGAGCAGGCCCCTTGTACTTCTGTGAAATCACTTGGAATAGCTTTTCTTACAGATAATCTAGCTAGGAACTCATAAACAAACATGAAAAAAAGTTCCTGCAAAGATTCAAAGAATAGTAAACCAGGAGAATTTTCTGAGAATAATAGACTCCCGAGAGGGCTGCAGGGCCATTCCCTCATCCTCCCATTCACTCATTCAACAAACATTTATTGAGCACCTACTGTGTGCCAAGCATTTTTCTAGGTGCCAAGAAAGATTCATATCCTGATGCATATATTCACTAAGCATTCATGATCTGAAGGCTGGGTGAAGAATTTTTGCACCTCTCTATACCGCAGTTTTTCAAAGTTATGTAATCTCTGTTGAATTGAATAAAATGCATATTCATCTAAAAGTGTTCCTGAATTCTAAGTGGCATTTTGTTGTTACACATATCTTGTATGAGAGAAAG
This sequence comes from Cabassous unicinctus, assembly GCA_029593785.1. NCBI lineage: Eukaryota > Metazoa > Chordata > Mammalia > Cingulata > Chlamyphoridae > Cabassous > Cabassous unicinctus. The sequence continues at coordinate 569 of JAQZBX010093429.1, read as the reverse complement.
TCTCAGTTGGGTGCTAGCATGGCTTTAACTCTTTTTTTTTTTTAAGATTCATTTTATTTTTTTATTTCTCTCCCTCCGCCCCCTTACCCATTGTTTTACACCCGCTGTCTGCTCTCTGTGTGTTCTTCTGTGTCTGCTTGTCTTCTCTTTAGGTGGCGCCGGGAACCAATCCTGGGACCTTCTGGAGTGGGAGAGAGGCGCTCAGGCTCTTGCGCCACCTCAGCTCCCTGGTCTGCTGCATCTCTTATTGTCTCTCCCCTGTGTCTCTTTTTGTTGCATCATCTTGCCACGTCAGCTCTCCACCTGAGCCAGCACTACGCGTGGGCCAGCTCTCTGCTCGGGCCAGTTCGCTGCACAGGCCTGCTTGCCTTTCACCAGGAAGCCCCGGGAATCGAACCATGGACCTCCTATATGGTAGATGGGAGCCCAGTCACTTGAATCACATCCTTTTCCCTTTAACTCTTCTCTAACACTTCTAAGCTGCCTTTTGTGAACACTAGAAGGGAGGTCTTAGGCTAAGAACCTTCCCCAAGCAGAAATATCTGGCTAGTACTGAACCATATTGCTGT
>JAQZBX010093428.1:0-12153 GCA_029593785.1 Cabassous unicinctus | reverse complement strand
AAAAAAAGGTTTTAATATGAGGTGGGGATGGTTGAGGGAGTTTGAGACCTTGTAATAGGAATCCCTAGTATTCCATGATTCCGTTTGTGACTTTGCTGTGACCTAAAACTTCTTTGAAAATTAAGTGAAAATATGAGAGACACTGGGGAATGAAAGGGGGAAGGTGTCATGGTACACACTGGACATCCCATAATGCAGTGATAAAAGGAGAAAAAATAAAAATAAAAAATAATTTTTGAAAAATTTGTTTTGTTTTTTCCCATTTTTTTAATGTCCTAATCCATTAATTATATATTACTTTTAGTTCTTTTTTTCTGAGTTTCCTTGTATTTTATCTCTTGCATTTAAGCGTATCATTATTATTTCATTTTCCTATTAATTGTATTTGGTTATTATTTGGGCTTCATCTTCAAGGAAGGTTTAGATCACAGAAGAGTTACAATGGGGGCTGCAGAGGATCATTGGTGGGGGTGTCTGGGATGGGGGATTCATGGGAGGAAGTTCATCTGAACATACATGAAAGATATATAAAATTGTTCAAATGATCGAGGAATGGGGCATGGTCATGGTGGGTAGACAATCACTCAATAAATGAAGGAATACTAAATTCCCAGCCTGGAGTGCTCTGCCACATTCTCCAAGGGAGCAGCAACAGTCCCCTGAGTGCAGGGGCAGTGTCTGGCAAAAGAGGATGGCCCACTGATGGATTCTTGTTATTGATGACTAGCCTTTTGAGTTTTTGCTTTTGTAATTCAAACTTGGCCTACTGTTATGGGGTGCCTAAGGGTTGCCATCTGAGAGCCTCCTTGTTGCTCAAATGTGGCCTCTCTATAAGCCAAACTCAGCATATGAATGCATTACCTTCCCCCCAGCATGGGACATGACTCCCGGGGATGAGCCTCCCTGGCAACAACGAATTCATACCAAGTACCAACTGGCAATATGACTGGAAAAAGACCTTGAATAAAAGGGGGAAAAGGTAAAGACAAATGAGTTCATGTGGCTAAGAGACTTCAAAGAGAGTCGGGAGTTCATCCCAGAGGTAACGCATATGCACACTTCAGTAGGATCTCATAGAACACCAAAGTGGATATCACCCCACACAGAGGGGCTCCTGAGGGCTCTGGAGACACCCAGGTCCTATATAAGGGGGGATAGCCCCAGAGATTGATGCCTTATCAGTGGGCTGTACTTTTGAATCTGTGCTCCTGAGAGTGACAGAGTTGGACTTAAATAAGTCCTCCCTGCACATGGTCCATCAGTCCCTTCTATTCAAACCTATATGTGATGCTGGAGTTTGTAGGTGTACTTCCAGAGACTGGAGCCTCTGACTTGCCTATGTGCCAGCTGTGCCTGGAATCTCGGTAGAGCTGCAACTCCTACTCTACAGCTCAATGGACTCACCCAAGTCACCTGGTGAGGAGATGATGATGGACAACAGCCATCCCAGGGAATGGAGAGAGCCTGTAGCTGAAGGCAGGATAATCTCATCCACCATATCCATGGGATATAAGCCAACTCTCACTTGGAGGTGGAGTGGACATCACCATTCCAGTCCCCTCAGGATTGGGGGGAAGAGCTATGGACTAGAGTGGACTTAATGGTGTTCTGTTGTAGACATATTGTGATTCAAGCAATGGAAGAAATTTTAACAGTGAGGTGGAGCCAGTGGCCACTAGACGCTTTCGGGGCAGGAAGGGAAAGGGCAGTTGTAATACAGGGGCTTGTTCAGGACTTGGGGGTTGTCCTGAGTGACGTTGTGGTGATGGATATAGGCCGTTTTACATCAGCATATACCATGCAGAACTGTGTGGGAGAGAGTGTGGTCTACGATGTGAACTGTGGTCTATGCTTAGTGGCAAAGCCCCAGGATGTGTATATCCATTGCAGGTGATGTGCCACACTAATGGAAGATGTTTATGTGAGATGTTATGGGAGGTATGGGAGGTGGAGATCATGGGAATCCCTGTAATTTTTGTGTAACATTTATGTAATCTAAGCATTTTTAAAATACATATCAAAAAATTTGCGTAAGCAAATGCACATATATGCATATATATTTATATATCATTTTACGAATATTAGTTTGTATTGTGAAAAATTTGATTTTTACCCACAATTAAAAAAAAAAAAAGAAAATATAGGAGATTCCCATATTCACAATGCCCTCCCCCTTTTCCACTCTCCTCTATTAATAACATTTTACATGGGGATGGTACAGTTGTTACAAATGATGTACAAATATTGAAGTATTGCTACTAACCATGGTCAATAGTTTACATTATGGTTTATATTTTGGACCATACACTTTTATAGTTTTTGACGAAATTTAAAATGGCCTATATTTGTTATTGCAAGATCATGCAGAACAATTCTAATGCCCTAAAAATGCCCTATGTTCCATCTATTCTATTCTTCCCTTCCCCTCCCCTAGGAACCTACGATAACCACTAAGTTTCAATTTTTGAAAAATAAGATTTGCAGTCATTCGCAATAATATTGAGGGCTTGACATATTGGTCTGTTTTCTTTTATTAGTCACTGCCTATGTTCTCTAGGGATTCTTGTCCCTCTAATTGAGAACATAGCAAGACTCCCCAGGATGGAATTTACTATTTTCTTGTTCATTGTGTGGGTCTCCACCTACTGAGCTAACACACTATGTCTAGATGAACACTTACATATTCCACAGAAGCATACCCCAGGGGCACCCTATCCCGTATATCCCCCCACACCTGACACCCTATACCAGTAACCCACCTCTGCCATAAGTCCCAAAAGAACATTCCCAACATTGCAGCTTTAACCACAGACCTGCAAATCCTCAGAGTTCACCTGCTCCTTTCTCCAACCCTCCCCCAGTTCCATAGATAGTCCAACCCAACTCCCACCCTACTCTCCCTCACAGACCAGCACCGCTGAACCAATCACATCACTGCACCACTCTCATGTCCATCCACACCCTTCCACTTTATGATAGATTTTGCCCACATGGGCATTGGCTCACTACTTTCTACTCTCTTTCTGTCTCCTGTAAACCCAGCTTACAGACTCTAGCTCTGTGAGTCTGTTCAATTTGCTTAAATCAAATCAGAGAGGTCATGGGATTTAAGCCCCCTCTCATTTAGAAACAGAGTGGGCCTCACCATCCTAAAATCCTTAAGATTGGGAGTGAACAATGGACGAGAATAGACTTCTTATTATTCCATTATAGATTTATTATTCTAGCAATGGAAGAACTTTTATCATTGACATAAAGGCAGTGGCCACCAGAAGTTCTGAGGGGAGGGAGAGGGAATAATAGGTGTAAATATGGGGGCATTTTTGGGACATTGGAATTGTCCTGCATGACATTGCAGTAACAGATATAGACCATTATATATTTTGTCATAACCTACAAAATTGTGTAGGACAGAGTGTAAACTATAATGTAAACTATAGTCCACAGTTAGTAGCAATGCTTCAATATGTGTTCATCAATTGTAACAAATGTACCACACTAATGAAGGATGTTGTTAATGTGGGAAAGTGTGGGATGAGGGTAGGGTATATGGGAATCTCATGTACTTTTATGTAACATTTATGTAATCTAAAGCTTCTTTTAAAATTAAGAAAAGAATTAATTTTTTTAAAAAAGAGCCTATTGGCACAGTACCTGGCACATTGGAATTATTTATTTGGGAACAAATACAGATAAGTGCTACTTTGTATATTAACTTCAGTATGTTATTATACACTCTTTTAATTTTCTTACTAAATACTCATTAGGTTTTTAAAATTCAGATGACTTTGTTTTCATTCAGTTTTGAGAAACTCTTAGACATTATTTTGTCATTTATTGTCTCTTGCCTAGTCTCCCTGTTCATTCCTTCTGGAACTCTTATTCAAAATGTATTGGACTTTCTCATCACTTATTCTCTGAGTTTTTTTTAACTCAGTTATTTATCTCTTATTCAACAGTATGTTTGATTTCCTTAGTACACAAAACTCATATTTCAATGAACTTATTCTCTTTTTTTAAACCCACTTATTGAATTTTTAATTTCAGTGACGACATTTTTTCATTTCCAGACTTTATATGTATAATAAAGGCTTGCTTTAAAATAATAATAAGGGGCCAAAATCTAAACATATTAAATATGGAATTTTATTCTTTCAAGAGAAATCTGTCATGAATTACTGTCTCTAGCATAGGCATTAAAACTCTCTGCCAGCATAAGCCACATATCTAGTTCCAATATCTTCATAGACTCTTTATTTCTGGTACTCAAGAATTTCTCCTTCAGATTTTTAAGATTTGTTAAGCAAATATTAAGTTATTATATTTTATACACGGTTACTATAGGTTTGATATGGGTCATTTCTCATGCCATTTCCCTTAAGCCAAGTGAACAGAAGTTCTATGTTTTTCACCCTACTGATAGGACTATTTGTATCCTAGGCTGGGAATTTACCACTGCCTTTTATTCACAGTGAGGGCCAAAGCCTGGTCAGGAGTTCTGAAACAAGACTCCCAGACTTTGGCATTTAAGCCTAATAAATCTGAAAATAGATGTCCACTTGAGAACATCAACCCTGTCCTGAATTCAGCTAGCACATAGTATTGGAAAATGGAAGTGTAGGCTTGCATGAAGCTCTTTTGGGAATTTCCTTTCCTCTCCTAGACACATATTAATGTAATATTTTGAATGTATATTTCCTTTGCAATAAATTTACTAAAAGTTGGCAACTATGTATGTTAAAATTCTATATACAGATCATACTTCTTAAGAAGATGTTGGAGTAAGGAGTTCCAGGACTCAGTCCTATTTTGAAACTCCAGAGGCCAGAAGAACACTGTACAGCATCCAAGGAAGTGCATGACAAGAGGCTGGAAATTTTCAATAAACAACAGTGAATTGCTCTCTCCATGTGACTGGCACCTATCCCCCACTCTTAGTGGCAGACTGTGGGGTCCATTCTCTGACTAGTGCACATGATAGAAAGGGATATAAAAATCCTCTTCTCCTAGAATAGTGGTAGGCATGGCCAATCACTTATTATAGCTTTTGATTAGCCAATTCAGATTGCTGGGTCATGGCTCTGAGGGCAGCTTATCATTCAACTTACCTTAGACAAAGGCTTTGGCAGCCATTGTTTCAACTGTACCCAGATAGGGGTGTAGGCAGTGGAGATTTAAAGATGCAGCACTTCCTCAGGGCTGTGGACAGCAGTTAGCTGAAGGGCTGAATTTGCTGGACAGGCTAGGAAAACTTAGCTTTAGGAAGCTATCAGAGAAGTTCTTGGTGTCCTTCCAGATCCTCTCCCCAGGGAAATGTGTAGCCAGTCTATGCCCTATTCATGTGTCCTTGGCCTAGTTTTGGTTGGAAAGGACTAACTTGGCAAAGTTCTCTCTGGGGTGATCTCATTCCTAGAATTTGCTCTCCAGGCAAAAACAGCATGAGACAATGGAATTAGTATAAAAAAATATAGAGGCGAATATTCAGGGTCAAAGGCCTGCTGACCTCAAATATCTGGGAAAGGGAGGAGTACCTCCTGGGAAATAGAGGGACTACCAAACTCCTGTGAACAAGACAACTCTAAAACAACTAATAAGCAAAAGTACAGGACAGGCCAGATGCCTAGAAATACAGGAAAAACCCTGCATAATGCATTCACTTCAGGCAGACCTTCCTGATAGGAGGGCTAAAGCTCAAGAAAATCTCTATCTTACCACCAGCTGGTTACAAAACAAAGAACAGACATGCCAGGGAATAAATCCCAGAGTTAACATTTTAAAATGTTAAAATATGCAGTGTGGAGTGAAAGAGTACAAGACAAACAAAGAAACAGGACATGGTGGTCTATCCAAATAAAGAAGATAAAAATACAGAAAACACCAACAAAGAAGACAAGAATGTAGATATACCAAACAAAGCCTTTAAAAAATGACCTTAAAAATGCTCAAGAAGATGAAGGAAAGTACAGAGAAAGAACTAAAGGATATCAGGGAAAAAATGAAAGAATAATATGAGAATCTAAGTAAAGAGGTAGAAATTTTTTAAAAGAACCAAACAGAACTACTGGGGTTGAAGACCACAATAACTGAAATGAAAACAGCCCAGGAGGGTTTCAAGAGCAGATAAAAGTTAGCAGAAGAAAGAATTAGTAAACTTGAAGACAAAATCCTTGAAATGAGTCACGCTGAGGAGAAGAAAGAAAATAGAAATATTAAAAGCAAAAATAGCCTAAGACCACTATGGGACACCATCAAACACACCTATATATTCATTGTGGGAGTCCCAGAAGAAGAAGAAAGAAAGAAAGGCTCAGAAGGAATAGTCAAAGAATCATGACAGAGAATTTCCCAGACTTAGCAAAAGATGTGAATATGCACATCCAATAATCTCAGAGAACAACAAATAGAATAAACATGAAAAAAAATGCCCCATCACATATTGATTACATTATAAAATGCAAAGAACACAGAGAGAGTTCTGAAAGCTGCAAGAGAAAATCAATGTGTTACATACAAAGGAATCCCAGTTAGATTGAGTGCTGATTTCTCATCAGAAACTATGGAGGAGAGAAGGCAGTGGGTTGAAATACTTAAAGGCCTGAAGGAAAACCACTGCCAGTGAAGAATTTTATATTCAGCTAGACTCTCAAAAATGGGGGTGGAGGAGGATACTAATATATTCTCAGAAAATAAAAGTTGAGGGAATTCATCACCACTAGACCTTCCCTACAAACAACGCTAAAGAGAGATATTCAGATATTCTAGACAATGTTTCAAAGCAGAAATAAGAACCTGTGGTAAAGGTAGCCATTTGGGTAATTGTAAATGCCAGTATTACTATGTTGTATGTATGATATATAACTCCACTTCTCACATCCTACAGGTGCTAAAATGCAAATGCAGAACAGTAATGATAAATCTATATTTTTGCAATTCAATGTACAAAGATAAAAGTGGTAACAAGTACAAAAAATGATGAGGACATAGAAGTATAGGAAATGTATATATGTATGCAATTGAAGTTAAGTTGATATCAAAACAAAATATTATTGCTATATATTTAGGATATTAAATTTTAACCTTATAGCAACCACAAAGATAATATATGAAAAATATATCCAGATAGAAATGAGAAGGTACTCAATGTGGTAAAACACAAAAAAGCAAGTAAATAGAAAAACAGGCATTAATGAAGTGAGAGACATAAAAACTGTAATACTTACAAAGGCTAAATAACAAAATAACAGAAGAAAGTCCTGTGTTATCAGTAGTGACCTGGGTTACAACTGTGGCAGGGGAGGATCAATGATGTATGGTGTCAGTGATGAGGGCTACATGGGAGGAAGTTCACCTGGGCAAACATATAAGGTATATAAATATGTTCAAATGTTCATGGGGCATTGCCACAGTGGGTAGAGATTCACACAACAGCTGAAGGATTGTTGAATCTCCATCCTGGGGAGCTCTGCCACATTCTCTAATGGAACAGCAACAATCCCCCAAGTACAGGGGCAATGACTAGTGAAGAAGGGTAGCCCATTGATGGGCCCTTGATATTGATGACTATGCTTATGAGCCTTTTGCTTTTGAATTTGCAACTTGGACTAATGTTATAGGGTGCCTAAGAGTTACCTCTTGAGAGCCTTCTTGTTGCTCAAATGTGGCCTCTCTCTAAGCCAAACGCAGCATGTGGATGCATTACCTTCCTCCCAGTGAGGAACATGACTTCCAGGGATGAGCCTCCCTGGCACCGAGGGATTACTACCAAGCATCGGCTGGTGATACAACTGGAAAAAGACATTAAATAAAAGGGGGAAACGGTAAAGACAAATGAGTTTAGAGGGCTAAGAGACTTCAAAGTGAGTCAGGAGGTCATCAGAGAGATAACGCTTATGCACATCTCAGCAGGATCTCATAGACAGCCAAAACGGACACTACCCACAAACAATGGGGCTCCTGAGGACTCCAGAGACACCCAGGTCCTGTGGTCATGGTGGATAGCTCTGGAGTTTGATGCCTTGCCAGTGGGCCATACTTTGAATATTGTGCCCCCGAGTGTGACCGAGTTGGACTCAGATGTGACTTCTCCACACATGTCTCTTCTGTCCCTTTTATTTGAACCTATACTTGGTGCTAGACCTGGTAGGTGTACGTCTAGGAGACTTGAATCTCTAGGCTGTCCATGTGCTGGCTGGGCCTTGAGCCTCATAGGAGTTGAAACACTTACTCTCCAGATCATTGGACTCACCCAAGACAGCTGATGGGGAGGTGAGGATGGACAACCACCACACCAAGGAACCAAGAGATTCTACAACTGTAAGCAAGAAAGTCCCATCCATCAGCCATATGGGATTGAAATCCCCTCTCAATTAGAGGTGGAATAGGGATCACAATACCAGAATCCTCAGGATTGGTGAATAAAATATGGACTAGAGTAGACTAACTGGTGTTCTACTATGGACTTATTATGATTCCAGCAATGGAAGAAATTATATCATTGATGTGGAGACGGTGAACAGTAGAGGTGCTGAAGTCAAGGAGAGGGAAAAAGGGGTGTAATATGGGGGCATTTTCAGGATTGGAATTGACCTGGAAGACTTTGTGGTGACAGATACAGGCCATTATATATCTTGCCATAGCCTACAGAATTGAGTGGGAGGGAGAGTAGACTATAATATAAACTATAGTCTATGCTTAGCGGCAATGTTCTAAAATGTGTTCATCAATTGCAATTAATGTATCACACTAATGAAAGAAGTTGTTAATGTGGGGAAAAGTGGGATGTCAGGGGAGTGGGGCATATGGGAATCCCTTATTTTTTTTATATAACAATTTATGTAATCTAAGTATCTTTTAAAAATAAATAAAAAATATATTTTAAAAAAAGAAAAAATGTAAATGGTTTAAATTCTCTAGTCAAAAGGCAGAAATTGGCAGAATGGATAAAAATGCATGACCCAACTATATGCTATCTGCAAGAGAATCACCTTAAAGTCAAAGATGCATATAGGTTGAAAGCGAAAGGATAGATTATATATACCATGCAAGTAGTAAACAAAAAAGACTTTGGCTGGCTATACTAATATCTGATAAGATATACTTAAGTAAAAACAAGTTATGAAAGACTATTATGGTCATTATATACTGATAGAGGAGACAATTCAACAGGAAGATGTAACAATTATAAATATACATGTACATAAGAGCAGAGCCCCAAAATATATGAAGCAAATAATGACAGATTTGAAGGATGAAATTGACAGTTCTACATTGTATCAGGAGACTTTAACACACCACTCTCAATAATAGAGAGAACACCAAGTCAGAAGACAAGTAATAAAGTGCAGGACTTGAAGGATACACTAAACCAACTAGACCTAACAGTCATATATAGAACACTTCACCCAAATTAAAAAATAGAGTACACATTCTTCTCAAGTGCTCACGCATCATTATTCAGGATAGACCATATGTTAGGTCACAAAACAAATCTCAAATATTCAAAAATATTGAAACCATGCAATCCACAAGAGAATGAATAAAGAAATCAGTAACAGAAGGAAAAGTTAATGTTCACAAATATGTAGAAATTAAACAGCATACTCTTAAACAACAAATGGGTTAAAGAGGAAATAAAAAATGAAATTAGGAAATATCTTGAGGCAAATGAAAATGAAAATACAACATAACAAAACTTACGGAATGCAGCGAAAGCAGTGTTGAGTGGGAAATGTACATCTCCAAATGCCTACATTAAAAAAGAAGAAAGACATCAAATCAGAGACCTAACCTCAAAACTGGAAGAACTAGAAAAGGAGAGCAAACTAAACCCAAAGCAAGAAGAAGGAAGGAAATGAAAACATTAGGGCAGATAAAAATGAAATAGAAAATTTAAAAAAAAAAAGAAAGAGAATCAACAAAACCAAAAGCAATAAAAATGACAAACTTTTATTTAGACTGACAAAGAAAAAAAGAGGATACAAACAAAAATCAGAAATGAAAACAGGGACATTACTACTGACACAACTGAAATAAAAAGTACTATAAGAGAAACTATGAACAAATGTAGGCCAGTAAATTAGATAACCTAGATGAAATAAACAAATTCTTAGAGACACACAAACTGCATACATTGACTGAAGAAGAAATAGAAGAGCTCAACACACCAATTACTAGTAAAGAGATTGAATCAGGAGTCAAAAATCTCCCAAGAAAAGCTTAGAACCAGATGGATTCACAAAGGAATTCTACCAAACATCTCAAGAAGACTTAGCTTTAATTCTGCTGAAGCACTTACAAAAAATTTAAAGAGGAAGGGACACCCTTTAACTCATTCTATGAAGCCAACATCACCCTCATACTAAAGCTGGATAAAGTTACCACAAGGAAAGAAAACTACAGACCAATATCTCTTATGAATATAGATGCAAAATTTCTCAACAAAATACTAGTCAACTGAATGCAGCAGCATAAGAAAAGAATTATACACCATGATCAAGTGGGATTTATCCCTGGTATGTAAGATTGGTTCAACAAAAAGTCATTTAATATAATATACCACATAAACAGAATGAAGGGGATAAAAACACATGAAAATCTCAATTGATGCAGAAAAGACATTTGACAAAATACAGCACCCTTTCTTGATAAAAATAAAATTAAAAAACACTTAGAACACTCAGAATAGAAGGAAACTTCCTCAACATGATAAAGGGCATAAAGGAACAGCCCACAACTAACATCCTACTTAATGGTGAGGGACTGAAAGCTTCCCACTAAGATCAGGAACAAGACAAGGATACACACCATCACCGTTATTCAACATTGTACTGGAAATTCTTGCCAGAGCAACTAGACAAGGAAAAGAAATAAAAGACATCCAAATTGGAAAAGAAGAAGTAAAACTTATGCTATTTGCATATTATATGATCCTATATACAGAAAATCCTGAAAAACCCACAATGAAGCTCCTAAGTAGTAGGGTACAAAATCCACAACAAGCCTCCTAAGTCATGGGGTACAAGATCAACACCCATATATCAGTGGAGTTTCCATATACAGCAATGAACAATTGGAAGAAATCAAGAAAAAAATTCTATTAACAGTATCAACTAAAAGAATCAAATATCTAAACCAAAGATTTAAAGGAATTGCACACAGAAAACTACAAAATATTGCTGAAAGAAAATTTAAAAACCTAAATAAATGGAAGGATATTCTATTTTAATGGATTGGAAGACCAAATATCGTTAAGATATCAATACTACCTAAAGCAATTTATAGATTCAATGCAATTTCAGTCAATATTCCAACAACTTTATTTGCAGAAATGTAAAAGCCAGTCATCAAATTTATATGGAAAGGTAAAAGCCCCAAATATCTAAATGCATATTGAAAAAGAAGAATGAAGTTGACTAGAACTCACACTTCTAGTCTTAAAACTTATTTCAGATTCACAGTATTCAAAACAGCATGACACTGGCACAAAGACAGACATATAGACCAATGGAATCAAACTGATAGCTCAGAAATCAACCCTCACATTTTTGGCCAACTGATTTTTGACAAGGTGGCAAAAATTGGGAAGAAATAGTCTCTTTAACAAATGGTAAAACTGACTCACCACTTGCAAAGAAAAAAAAAAAAGGTGAACTCCTACCTCACACCATATACAAAAATCAAATACCTTAAAATAAGTGCTAGAACTATCAAATTCCTAGAAGAAAACATACAGAAGCATTTTCAGGTCCTTGTGTTAAGCAATAGTTTCTTAGACTTTTCACCCAAAGCACAGAGATAAAAGGAAAAAATAGGTAAATGGGACCACATGAAAATTTAAAACTTTTCCTCCTCAAAGGATGATTTCATGAAAGTAAAATGACAACCTAAACAATGGGAGAATATATTTGGAAATCACGTATCCAATAAAGGATTAATATCCAGGATATATAAAGAAAGCCTTCAACTTTACAACAAAAAGACAAACAACCCAATTTTTTAAATGAGCAAAAGACTTGAGCAGACATCTCTCCAGAGAAGATATCCAAATGGCCAGAGAGCACATGAAAAGATGCTCAACACCATTAGCCATCAGGGAAATGCTCTTGAAAACCATAATGAGATACCATTTCACATCCATTTGAATGGCTTATTTAA
>JAQZBX010093427.1:0-12048 GCA_029593785.1 Cabassous unicinctus | reverse complement strand
TGGTTCTTATATATAGGTCTTTGATCCAGTTTGGGCTGATTTTTATATATATGGTGTGAAATGAATGTCCTCACATTTATTTAGGTCTTCTTTGATTTCTTTTAGCAATGCTTTGTAGTTTTCTGTGTACAAGTCCTTCACACCCTTGGTTAAGTTTATTCCCAGACATTTGTTTCTTTTAGTTGCTATTGTAAATGGAATTTTTTCCTTGATTTTCTCCTCAGGTTGCTTATTACTAGTGCATAGAAACACTGGTTTTTGCATGTTGATCTTGTACCCCACAACTTTGCTGAATTCATTTATTAGTTCTAGTACCTTTTTTGTAGATTTTTCAGGACTTTCTATATAAGGATCATGTCATCTGCATACCTCTTCCTTTCCAGTGTGGCTGCCTATTATTTCATTTCTTGCCTAACTGCTCTGGCAAGGACTTCCAGTACAATGTTGAGTAACAGCCGTGACAGTAGGCATCCTTGTCTTGTTCTGACCTTAGAGGGAAAGCTTTCAGTCCTTCATCATTGAGTATGCTGTTAGCTGTGCAAAGATGGGACTTCCCCTGTCCATTGCCATGGAATCGCAATGGAGGTTGCATATATTCCCCAGGTAGAGGCAGGAATCTCACCTGCCTTCAGCACCTGCTACATGAGAGGCATGTCAGGAGCTTTCCTGACATGTGTGATGGGCTTTCCAATCCTCACTGTGCAGGGGAGGAAAACGGAAGTCCCAAGACATTAGGAAACTTGTCCAGGGTCACACAACTCGAAAGGGTAGATTAGAGATTGGGATTTGTTCACCTACAGAGCCCATGTTCCTTCCACTGTGATTCTATCTCTTTTTTCCAAAACCATCTTAAGAGTTACCTATATGTTCTTGAGACTCAAATGGCACCTTGTAGTCCCCACCACAGAGAACAACTTGAAATAACCTGAACACTTGGAAAACACCTTGTTGATATTATTCGAATTTTTTTGGTCATTCGAAAGTGTTCTTTGGTCCAATGACAGGACTTTCAACAAGCTTTTCCTGGATACCTTTGATGGACCAGACACTGAGCTAGATGCTGGAGTGACAAAGATGAGTCCCTGCCCTCACAGAGTCCCCAGGCTACTGGGGAGATATGCCCATCACTGTGTCAATGCCTTCCAAAGCCAATGGCACTACAAATTGTATTGCTGACACTTTCTGATGGCTTACAGTGGGCCAGGTATTGATCTAATGTGTCAACGCATTTGATCTTCATGTACTGAGGTAGGTTTTATCATCCTCATTCTACAGATGAGGAACCTGAGGCACTGAGGTCCAGTAACTTGCCAAGGATTACATGCTTGTTAGTAGTGGAGAAGGATTTGGACCCGATTGACTTCAGAGTCCACACTTTTGGCCATCAGGCTGTAAAGCTCTACTGGGGCTGAAATGGAGATGAAGCATAACTATGGAGAGAGAGGAGAGCCAGGTGGGGAGGTTCAGGGAGGAAATGAACAAATGACAGTGAGTGGAATTTCACCTGGAGCTTTTGCTTATCTTTCTAAAGGGCACCCTTATCTTCCCTTCTATAATTCAACCTTGAGGCTTATCATTCTCAACTTAAGTTCTCACCTTTCAGCACTAGCAATATAAATGAAGTAACACAGGAACAGGGCCAGCTATCAACTAAGGCTGAAAAAAAAAAAAAAACTTTAAAGTGTTGTGCTTTAATTTCATCCATGAAATCTTCTTTAGGTGTCATGTAGTTCTTCTTCTGAAAGTGTGTATTAAAAACAATTGGAGAGCAGATGTGGCTCAAGCAGTTGAGACCTGCTTCCCACATGGGAGGTCCCCGGTTTGGTCCCCAGGTGCTTCCTAAGAACAAAAACAACAAGTATACAAATGAAAAAACCAACTCAGGGGAGCCTATGTGGCTCAGTGGTTGAGTGCAGGCTTCCCACATACAGGGTCCCAGTACCTAAAAACAAACAAGCAAACATACAATTAATCCTGGGGATGGGGGAAATGGGAGTGACAGCTTTATGGACACAAGGTTTTCCAGGTTCCCGTTTGGAGTAAGGAAAAAGTTCTGGAACTAGATAGTGGTGATGGTTACTATAAGTGAATGTACTTAGTGCCACTGAACTGTACACTTTAAAATGGTTTAAATAGTCAATTTCATGTGTATTTTACCACATTAAAAATAAATAAAATCACCTAGATGCATGGCAGTTCAGATTAATGGAGGTTCTATGCTAAACCAATGTTCACTTTGAGTTTGACCCCCAGAAAAAGCAAGGGACCCTATCTCTTTTATGAATCTTTACTCCCCAAAGATTATTTTATCCACCATATTAAAATACTCTTTAAAACGAGTTACTAATTATCAATAGCTACATGTTAATAGGCTCACGATGGGGCAACAGGAAGCATGAAGCAGATGTCTGCTTAGCAATTTTATGTCTTGACCATTCTCTTTACTGTCTAATTTTACCAAATTCATGGTCTCACCTTCCACCCACGATTTCCACCTCAGAATAACTTTCCTGATTTTTTTTTTTTTAACATGCAAAGGACTAATGGAGAATTTGACTGATCAAGGAAGAATAATTTTCCATCAGTGACCTCAACATTCCAGATGAAGTTGAAGCATAATCCCTTACTATAGTGTTTTCCAATAATCATCAGTTTTCTCTTTGGAACGAGGAGCCTAAAAGAAAAGATTCAGTTTCCTGTATTTTGAAGTGTGATATATTTTCATTGTCATGATGATTTTTTTTCTTTTTTTTTATACTGAAGGACAAAGAGATCACTGGAAAGAGAATATGTGTTTTATGAAAATAAATTAATTGGATTGATGACTGGCCTTACTTACTTTTTGTTTTTTGGTTGTTGTTTTCTTCTGTGACAGTTTAACCAGTCATGGATTGTGAGCAAACCTCACCAAGTCATTCCTGGGTTTTTCCCACAGTAATTCTCTGCTTGTTTGGATTTTTCTCAATGATGAAACTGTCAGAGCCATTTTCTGTGCCTTATTTAGCAGGACCAGATAAAAATATGAGCCTCAGTGTGGTAAGTTAACCAACCAATATGCCTATCTTACATTTAAGTTTATTTAGAACTAAAGTCTTAAAGCCTTGGGTAGGAGCAAAAATCAGAGCTTCTTACTATCTTAAATAGGTATTAAAAATTTTCATGTATTTGTCATGTAAAAATATAAACCCTTTTGCTATAGCAGTAATGGAGTGGGAGCAAAACAACCTTACTTTAATCTTTTGGTTGTATCAGTACTTTAAGATTTTCTTGCATATTAACTTTAACATAAAATAAGTCATCCCTATTTATCAGAACAAAGTCTTAGAGTATAATATAGGTAATATTTGGGGGGGGGGAAGTTCCTGAAAAAGTATGTGAGCATTTTTTCTCTATTTATAAATATTAAGGCTGATTAACTTTTAGCCAGGTCATACACAGAACCTTTTCCCAAGAAGCCTGTATGTCAGTGGTTCTCAAATTCTGGTCCCTGGACCATCATTATTATCTGGGAACTTGCTAGAAATGTAAATGTAAATTCTCAGGCCCATATTTTTTAACAAGCCCTCTAGGTGAATCTAATAAATGCTAAAGATTGAGAACCACTGCTTTAAACCAATGAGTAATAGCAAGATAAGACAAGGAACTGTATCTGTTCATTTTCTTTAGGAAAAAGATTTCACCAACAGCAGTTTTACAGGCTGGTTACTTGGCAAGTGAGGCATAACAATTTTATCTCCCATCACCTCTTTTTCCCACTCATGATCCATATCCCCTATCCCCACACCAAGGAAACTTTGTCCCCTAAACCAATCCACCTTTTTTCCACCAGCTGGTTTGTCAGGGAGGACTCACTAGGCTAGAATTAGACTCCAGAGAGAGTCACAGAGGCAGGTCTGGAGTGCAGGCTTTCCTGGTTCAATGACTACAATTAGAGCCAGGAAGAGAGAATAAAGATCTACGAAGCTTTGAGAACATATAGGTAAAACTCTACCTTGTGATCCCAATGGGGTTAGGGCACAGATCGGGCCAAAACAAAGGACATACTCAGGCTCAGTAAATCAGTGGGCTTATTTCAGTGGCCTGAAAATTCAGAAAGAGCAGGGATTAGAGCCTGTCCACCCCAACTTTCTTTATGCAATCTTTATCTACTATACATTCCCCTTATGGAAACTGAAATAATGGGTTCAGTTAATTTGCTAATGCAACCAGTGTTTCATATGAAATTGTGGTCAAAATGGGCTTTTAAGCAATTACCAAGCAATTTCTCCTGGTCCTCCATAGAAGTCCAATTAATTAAGGCCAAGAATGTGGAAGAGCAGAAAATAAACCCCAACACATTTTTTTCTCTGCAGAGCTAGAAGTGGCCATTTGCCTAATTACCCAAGCAGGGTTCCAATGGTCTGCACATTCATATGCTGAAGTGGATCAAAGACGACAGTTGTCAGGTTCTTCCAAATGTGGTTCTGACTTTGAAGAAGAGTTTTAATTGCTCTCAGACAACAGACCCTAAATAGCCCTGGATTGCCTCCAGAATACTGTTAAGTGTAAAGATTAATTTAGGCGTTATGTCCTCTTTTCCCAACCTCAATAGCTTATGCAGATCAAATTTCATTTGAAAATATCGAAGAGCAGATTATTCAACTAAGAGCAACAGCTACTTTTTTTTTTAACACAAGGAGGTATGAATTGATATGTTATGTATATCTGTCATCTTTCCAAGTTGTTTCATTAAGTTTCAGGTTTCCATTACTTTTCATTGTACTGTTAGAAATTCACGTCAAGGATCAAATTGGACCCACTTTGGCCCTGGGCCAAGCAGTGTATCCTGGAATAAACACATCATTTCACTAATGTATGTGCCAGAAATAGAGACAAAAGTGCATTTCACTTCCTGGTATTTTTGTCCTCACACTCGCCCTGATTATCCTTACAGATCACAAGAGACATCCTTCCTCTTTGGACGTACTCTTACCTGGCACTGCTGCTCCCGTGTTTGTCCTCACTGATTACGTCCGCTACAAGCCGGTCATCGTCTTACAGGGGATCAGCTTCATCGTGACCTGGCTGCTGTTCTTGTTTGGCCAGGGATTAGTAGCCATGCAGGGGCTGCAGTTCTCCTACGGGATGGTCTCGGCCACCGAGGTGGCCTACTATGCCTACATATACAGCGTGGCCAGCCCAGAGCATTACCAAAGGGTGAGCAGCTACTGTCAGAGCATGACGCTGGTGGCCTACACAGTGGCCTCCGTGCTAGCTCAGCTCCTGGTGTCCCTGGCCAACATGTTGTATTTTACCTCAATGTCATATCCTTGGCCTCGGTCTCTGTGGCCTTTCTTTTCACACTTTTTCTAACAATGCCTGAGAAGAGCATGTTCTTTCATGCAAAATCCAAAGATGCTTCCAAAAAGCCACCAGGAAAAGATATTGTCTTAGACAAGCCCTGTAAGGATCAGCAACCAGACCGCCAAGAGTCAGTCACCATTTCAGGACCTGCAAATGACAGCCCGTTAAGCAGCCCAAAGCCAAAAAATGTGGCTTTGAGAGTTTTTACACAGTGGTGCCAAGACTTGAAGGGGTGCTACTCCTCAAAGCACCTTTTTTATTGGTCTCTGTGGTGGGCGTTTTCCACAGCAGGTTTTAACCAGGTTTTGAACTATGTTCAAATCCTGTGGGATTACAAGTCACCGTCCCAAAGTTCTACAATATCTAACAGAGCAGTAGAAGCCCTTGCAACCTTTGGAGGAGGAATACAAGGCTTTACCTTATCAATGTGCAGAATACGTGCTTCTCTCTGAGTTACCCTCTCCACAGTGCTGATACTCCATGGTGGAAAACCAGGCCTGTTTGGAAGTCACTTTAATCAATGCATTTCAGTACTCAGGCATAGAGCTCTGAGAAAAAGAATTAGTAAGATAGAATAGAGGACATATCAGCTTATAAGGATAAAGGTTTCTTTTCTGAAAATTCTGTTTACACTTACACACATATATACAAGCCAAGATATAAATATATCTCTCTGGGGCCAGGGTCAGAAAAGTTTGACAGCTCTTACTGTAGGAACTACCTTATCATCTCAAAGGCTCCCAAACACGACAATTTGAATAATGTATTTTTAACATTCCTTAACTCTCCATATGGGGATTTGCCAAAGCCTGTTGCCTTCTTAATAAGATTATTTTCTATACCCATCTTCCTCTTTCCCTACCATGTCCAGATATCTGTTAGACTATGGTTAACTCCAGACTGGATTCTTAAACATACTCCCAATCCTATCTGATGTTGCATTTAGTCCAAAGGGAGAAAGGCAGCGAGACTGAGTGACTCGAGGGAAATCCTCAGAAGGTTTTGCGGGGGGATGAGGGTGAAGAGGTTGAGGATTTCCAGCTTCTATTACTGGGTTCACCCTTCAACCCTACCACAGCCCCTCATGGACTTTTTGTTTTGGCAAAACTTCCCTCCCAACTGAGAAGCCACAGTAGCTATTGGGTTTTTAGAGACTTGCCCATGCACTCATCCCTTTGTCCCAGAAGTTGTTTTGTGAAGTTTGAAATACTTCAAGTATTGAGATGGGGAGGGACGGAGAGGTGGGCTGATGCAAACGTTTGAACACTAATGTTAGGAGGGCAGAGCCCAAGGAAGCCTTTGAAGTAAGCCCAATAACACTCATGCATTTTCCTGACTTAACAAAGCTTCCACATCAATGAGACTTTGAAGATATTTATTTTTGAAGTTGGGATGATCCACACCCCATAGTTATTGAATATTTCAGAGCCCATTGTTGAGCTAACTTTCTTCTCATTTCCCTCTCGGAACATTCCAGTTTGACTCTTAGAAACCGATTTATTCATTTCTCCTTTAATGGCTTGTTTGAGGTTGGGGGAGCGATCCTTTCCTCTCCAGATGAGGCACCCTTTCATAGGACATGTTTAGAAAAAGGTAAAGTTGTCACAAGAGTCATTATTTAAAAGCCCATTTAGCACAAACACTCTTCTGTCTCTTTGTGATTGCAAGGACCCTACTTAGTATCAAAATTTTAGGCAAAATCAGGTGAAATAGGATTGGTTTGCTGACTCAAGACCTCATATAAATTAAGCCATAACCTTAAGAAAGAAAGAAAGAAAGCTGGAGGATTGTAAGAAATCTGATAGCAATGGGCTGCTCAGCTTGCAGCACATCCTGGGAATATGTTGTAAGTATGGCTATGTAACATAAGATATAAAATAGATTTCTGGGAAGCAGATATAGCTCAGTGGTTGAATGCCTGCTTCCCACGTACGAGGTCCCGGGTTCTATCCCTGGTACCTCCTAAAAACAAAAATAAACAACAAGCAAATGAAAAACCAACTTGAGTTTGCCAGTGTAGCTCAGTGGTTGAGCACTGGCTTCTCACATATGAGGTCCCAGGTTCAATACCCCAGCCCGGTATGTCAAAAAAAAAAAAAGATGGATTTCTCCTGGGGATGTCTTGTGGCCATGTGGGCTCTCAAGCATGTGTTAGAGTTATGTCAGAGTTTGGGTCAGAGTTTCTCAAACTTGGCACAGGTGACATTTTGGGCCAGATAATTCTTTGTTGTGGGGAGTTTCCAGTGCATTGTAGAATGTTTAGCAGCATCCCAGGCTCTACTAGCTAGGTGCCAGGAGCATCCCCCAGTTTTGACAACCAAAAATATCTGTAGGCATTGTCAAGTGTCCCTTCTAGGGCAAAAACATCCCTGGGTGAGAACAATTGGGTCAGACTTAGGGTTAGATTTGGGTTAGGATCAGAGCTCTTTTACTGAAAATGTATTAAAACTATAAATGTATTTACCTAAATTCCCCACTAGGCTGTATTATTTTCAAGAACAAGGACTCAAAAATCTACCATCATATTTGCCCACAGAGAAGCTCAAAAATGTTTGATGGGTGAATAAGGAATGGATGAATGAACAAATAAGCGAACAAAGGAATGACCAAAGAAACACATAGGGAAAAAGTGTGGAGAGAGAAATCTTGAATTTAAAAGTTTGGTATCTGTCAGAGATCTTGAGGAAATTTTAAATGATATTACGGAAAGGAAAGAAAACAGAGACAAGGTAAAAAGAGAGAGGAGGACCATCCTTGTCAACATCATGGCATGGTAGATCCATCCTACAGGTCAGAAAACTCAAGGACGATGAGCTTGGCCCTCACCCAGCTTTCTGAGGCTGAGTTTCAACATCTGCAAAGGCAAGAAGAAAGAGAATATGGCCTCCAGAGGTAGTTTCCAATCTATGCTCTATAGAAATCCAGACTCAGAGGGGGTTATTTCAAACTTCAACAGAAAAAGATATGCAGAGTTCATAGAGTGAGATCAGGTGATTTTTCTTTTTTCTTTTTCTTTTTTCCCACCCAAGTCAGCATTTTTTTAAAAATCATAGCCTGGAAATGCCTCAATGCTTTTACAATATGGGTTTTGATTAAACTATATGACACTTTTTTATACATAGAACAAGATGTAATCTACATTGATTCCTTTCTTTGCAGGGGACATGGCAGCTTTCTCAGCAGGCTATGTGAAAGTCAACTGGAATCTTTGTGGAGAGTTGGCTTTAGGGATCTTCTCAGCAGCAGATGCAGGTTCTCTGTATCTCATGCATTACACAACTAATATTTGGGTGGGCTATGCTGGCCTTTTGATATTCAAATCAAGTTACATGTTTCTTATAACCATAGCAATGTAAGTATTATCTTCTCTTTCTTTTAGTTTTCTAAGATTGAAGCAACAAAATACTTTTTTAAAATTCTTCCAGTTCCTCTTAATAGCATTTTGCAGTGTTATATTTAGTGATTCATACAAGAGACAATGGAACTATATTCCTATTTTAATCAACTTTCTTTTGGGATTTGATTAACATTACTAATGAGGGAAGGATTGCTCTTACAACTAATAAGTAATGATATATTTTTGGTTTTGATTTTGTTTTATCAAGCAATGTAATATAGTAAGATGTGATTCTATTTACTTTTGCCTGCTTGAATAATTGTATATCAACTTTCTGAAAAAAATTTTCAGATATTTTCAGGGCAGTTATAGAGGTAAAGCTGCTCTGTAAAAGTGCATATAAAGATAATAAACATTATATCACACAATGGTTTAAACTATGAAATATTTTATCTACATTAATTAAAAAAGAAATGAACTAAGGTCAGGGTGGATGTCAATGTTGCTTGAGAACCTTGAAACGATAAGGGGTTGCTCCTTTTCTGTGTAGCAATGTGCTAACTTTCAGCAAGCTTGCAAATTAATTAGCAAGTTAATCAGAAATATAGCAAACATTTGAAAATATTTTCTTTTACCTAACATCATCAGCTACATAATCTTCTGCATAATCTAAGTTATTTGTCTATAAAATGGACTGAATTTTTGCTGAATTCCAGGTAGGTGGTAGGTGCTGTGCTCTCTGCTGGGAACATAAAGAATGTTTGAATAAATAATGGTTGAAACCTTCCCAGATGTGATGAGAAACATTAATCTACACATCGAAGAAACTCAATGAATTTCAAGTAGCCTATGATTGGTTTAAGTCTACTATCTTGCTATTTATTTACCATTTGTCTTATCTGTTCATTTGCTCTTTATCCCTCTTTTCTAGCCACATTTCAAGTTAACTGAGATTTTTTAAATTCCATTTTTATTTCCTGTACTGCTTTTCTGCTATTTTTCAAATATTTTACATCTATATTGAAGACAGGGAAGCGTGTATTTCTGTAGGTTCTTGGCTATGTCGCATAAATGAATTTAAGAGCACACCAGTTTAGTTAGGCCAGTAAAATGAATTTATTAGGAAATGGGGGAAAGAACAGAGCTTGCTGAGAAATAGGAGAGAAAGATGGAAATACACACCAAGATGTGGTGCAGGCTTCTCCAGGCAGAGAGAGAGCGCTCTGCCTCCTGTGGTTACCTTTTAAACTGTTAATTATTCATGACCCTTGCTAATGATAAGGGGAAAGGCCCCAGCTCTTATTGGTTACCCCACCAATGGTGGGGGCCAATGGTGAGGCCTGTTTGGAATATCCGGGGCCAAGGGGAGGTCCCAGAAAGAGAAACTGGGACCTCAAGGTTAAACTCAAGGTCTCAGCAAGGTCTTGTGGCCATGTTGTCTGTCGGCCACATTGTCTGTCGGCCATGTTGTGGCTCATCATCTCCTCGTTTCCCTGAATAACCTGGCTAACTTGCCTCAATATCTTTTATAAACTGTACATTCTTATTATTTTTGTGTTTAAAAGAAAATTAACTTTTTAAAAATTTAAAAATTCATATGCTTACCATTTCCAGTCCTTTTTATTCCTTCCTATAGATTCAAATTTTTATCTGATGTTAATGCCCTTCAACCTGAAGAATTTCTTTTTATATTTCTTATACTGTAAATCCCTTGGTGACAAATTCTCTCAGGTTTTTATAACCCATAATTTCAATCATCATGCAATACAAGATGTCCACATAAATAATTTGTACTACTTCCTTATTTCTTTTACATGATATAAAACTGGTCAATTTAATTGAAAATTAATCAAAGCAGTTTATCCATATCAATTACTGACTCTTCCACTGTACCACAAGCTCTGTGAGGCTGGAATCACTGTCTAGCTTGTTCATTGTTATGTCCCCGGTGCTCATTCTAATTCTTGACCCATGGTAGGCTCTTGATTAGCATTTATTTTTTTAAAAAAATGAGTACAATATGAAAAAAACATCATTGGGCTATTGAATTTATTTAATTTAAGCATTCTATTATTACAGGCTCAAACTAATGTTTTAAAATGTTTAAACATTTTTAAAAATGTTTTAAAGAATCAAACTAATGCTTAAAAATTCCCTATTGCTTTCCTTTAGGTTATAGGGCCAAGGGGAAATGCATACCTGATCAAATACAATTTCCAGATGGTCCTATCTTGTTAAATTATGGGCTATCCCAGAGGCTAATCTGTATTTTTCCCGGGAACTTACTAGACCTGGGCAATGTTCTCTGCACAGGAAGCTCTGTGTTTCCACAGTGACCAAGTGGATGCCTTCCTGAAATGACCCAGCAGCAGCTTTAAAAGATAGTGTGATTACATGGAATTTCAGGAATCTGGGAAAGTAACTTATGGGTTTGGGTTGAAAATCTTAGGATTCAATACCACTCTCTGCCTGACTTAATTTAAAAACCAAGTACAACTATATAAAATGAATTAATTGCCAGATTGAATCAACTGTGATAGGAAAAAGTAATTTGTGGATTTTCCAGAGAAAAAATTCACCTCTTAGACTCTGAAACTGCTAGTTTAGAGTGGTCCAATGAACAAATCTCCAAATAAATGAAAATTCATCAAATTGGCCTGCATTTTCACTCATTAATGTCTAATTTAAAGTGACTGCAAAACCATATCTATGTCAAATCATGTCAGTGTTTTCCAGTTGAGTCGCTGGAACATTTGGTTTAATTTTAGAAACGGTTAACTAGTTTCAAATTCTTACAATAATATATCACATCCCATAGAATGTTAAAGCACAAGATCTGTTCTTTCTCTGAATAATCATCTCTGATAGAAGAACTTTAAGCAAGAGACCAACAAAAGCCTTGGCTTCCTCAGCAGAGCAAAGCCATTGGAAGAATGTAATTCCCTGCTCCGTATTTCAAAGACCACGTGTGTGTGCATTTCAAAGTCTTTCCATTTGTACACTGTTAGATTTCAGACTGCTGTGAATCTCAGCGTGGAATGCTACACCCTGGTGTTTGGAATTAACACATTCATTGCCTTGGGGATCCAGACCATCATGACAGTGATTGTGGTTGACAAACAAGGCCTGGGGCTTCCTGTCAGTCTTCAGGTAGGTGCATTGCCTCTGTTCACCTTTGACACGGGGGCATATTTCCAATACCTATCTCTATCTATTTATCTATCTATATACTCTCTCTATCATGGCACACAAACTTCCATTAGCTTTTCAATAATTTCTGAAAAATTGGAAAGTAAATTGCAAGCTGGATCATAGATCAGGAAATTTGAATTTTATTTTAGAAAGTAACAATTGTTTTACATATATAT
>JAQZBX010093426.1:0-12152 GCA_029593785.1 Cabassous unicinctus | reverse complement strand
CCATTGTGTGTGCTTGCTGTGTCTGTTCATTATGTACTTGTCTTCCTTTTTTTTTTTTAGGGGGTACCGAACCCGGGACCTCCCATGTGGGAGGGAGGCACATAATCGCTTGAGCCATCTCTGCTCCCTGCTTTGTTGTATTTCTCATTATGTTTTCCCTCCTTGTGTCTCTTGTTGTGTCATCTTGTTGCATCATCTCGCCACGCCAGCCCGTCGTGTCAGTTTGGTGTCTTCCTTGCCTTCTTTAAGAGGCACCAGGAACCGAACCTGGAACCTCCCATGTGGTAGGTAGGAGCTCAATCGCTTGAGCCACATCTGCTTCCCTATGTCATTCTTTTTGATGTTGAATTGTATTTTATCATTTGGATTTAACCGATCCTCCTTATTGATGGATATATTAGTTATTGCCATTTTTTTCCTATCATAATGTTTCAGTGAGCATATTTTTACATATTTTCTACTCACGGATTTGTACAATGAAAAACGGATTAAAATGCTTTTTAAGCCTTGAAGGGGAACTTATCGCTACCAAGGAAGAGATACCCTGAGGCAAGGCGAGAAGGGTGAATTGTATACCTGTACAGAGGCCTCATGTTATATTTAGCTTGACGTAAGTAATCTAAATCCTTCTTTCCCTCTGAGGAATAATAGGCTCCCAAAGTGTTTGGAAAGATACGAGCCGAGGAATTTCTTTGCTTCACAGGAGACAAGTAAGTTTCCTGGGCTACATATCTCTATATAGAAAAAAGTCCAATTTCCTTAGCACTCCTTCATTCATTCTCTACTTGGAAGGTTCACTAAGTGCCAAGCACTCTGGGAGTTCCCAATGACAAGGTTGATATGGTCCCTCTTCTTATATTTTCATTCTAATGGGAATGTAAGCTCCTCAGGAGCCTAGTATATGAGGTCCTTCACCTTATGTGAGCTTGAGCCCACCTTTCTCCCACCTCACAGTTTTCCAAACTGAGAATAATAAAAAATATTTATTGAGTGTTACATGTCTAGGCTCCGTGCTAGCTGCTCTTATTTAATCATCCCAGCCCCCTGAGGGGGCTACTACTATCATCCCCAAAACTACAGCTTGAAAAAGAAGGCTGGCAGGGTGAGGCAACTTGCCGAAAGACGCAGCTACCAGCATGATGGGCCTGAGCCGAGTCTGCCTCCAGAACCAGTGTAGCACGTAGCTACACTGCCGCTTTAGATGGATGCCCTTGTTCTTGAGGTTTCCTCTGCCAGGAGTGCCCTTCCTTGCCCTCCTTCCCCTTTGCTTGATGAAGCTATACCATCATCATTCATGACTCAGTTTAAATCTACCGAATTTCTCTGCAGGTTTTCCCAACACCTTCTTCATACATGTCCTCCTACAGGTGGCAGCCCCACCCTTTTCACCCAAGCAGAATTCATCCCAGTCTTTTCTTTCTTTTTTTTTTTTTTAAAGGTTTATCTATTTATTTCTCTCCACCCTCTCATTGTTTGCACTTTGCTGTGTGCTGTGTCTTTAGGAGGCACCGGGAACTGAACCCGGGACCTCAGATGTGGGAAGGAGGCACTTAATTGCTTGAGCCACCTCTGTTCCCTGCTTTGTTGTGTCTCTCATTATCTTTTCCTCATGTCTTTTGTTGTGTCATTTTGTTGCGTTAGCTTGCTGCGCCTGCCCGTCACGCCAGCTCGCTGTCTTCTTTAGGAGGCACCGGGAATCTCTGCTCCCTGCTTTGTTGTGTCTCTCATTATGTTTTTTTCTTCTTGTGTCTCTTGTTGTATTGTCTTGTTGCGTTAGCTTGCTGCGCCTGCCCGTCACGCCAGCTCGCTGTCTTCTTACGAGGTACCGGGAACCAAACCAGGGACCTCCCATGTGGTAGGTGGGAGTTCAGTCGCCTGAGCCACATCTGCTCCCCCAACCCCCGTCTCTTTCACTGAGGTTCCCATGACTGTATCAGAGCCACACACATCATTGCATTCAGACATTTTAAAGACATATCAATGTCTTCTATTCTGAACTCCATGAGAGCAGGGAGCAGGTCTATTTTTATTTTTAATCTGTCTATAGGCCTAGCCCTAATTACTATTTAAGAAACAAAGAGCGATGATTTTCTAATCATTGTCCTTTTTGTCTTTTACCCATTGAGGCTGCTCTGCTGCTATTGTAAACACTACTCCAAGGGTTTTAGTTTTCCTTTAAGGATCAGATGATTGGGAGTATTTAAATTCAGCTGTGGCCAAGGAGAGGTAACAAAACTACACAGTTACTTGTCAAAGATTCCTCTGCTAAAGGTTAAGGATGGTTTCAGGCCTTTCAAAAATGATGAAGAGGCTGCTCTTTGTCTTTACAAAATAGGCCATGGCTCACAAAGAACTGCTCACGGGTAAGACTGTTTGCTCCTCTGGATGAAGATCTTGTCAAAGGGTTGTACAAGATCCTGCAGGGATCACTTTATGTTTCAGTAACGCAGGAAGTGAACCGAATTCGTGATACAGCTAAACCTCATCAATTTCAGCTGCTACCAATTCAGTGTTTGTGATGACTTGGGATATATTTAGGCTCACAGTCAACTTTGTTTAGCAAATATTTCCTTCTGCGAAGTTTCAGCTGAATATTTAAAATACTTAAGAGAACAATTTTGCCTTCAAACACCTTGGAAAAATTTTATCGCGATCCCATTTGCATGAAAGCAATTTTAACTACAAGTTATTTTCTTTCCTCACTAAAGCCATCACGTCAGGATGAACTGTGGCCCACCTTGAATTAGGTGGGCAATCGAGAGTGATAAATCCATAATTCATACTTTCACTACATCATCTTTCTGGCAGGTGGGATGAAGTGAGGTGTGGAAAAAGCACGTGGCAACACAGAATCACTCAAAAGTACGTGTGGACTAAATAAAGCCAAGGCTGTTCATTTTCTTTTCGCAAGTTGGATGAAGAAAAACTCGTTGCCTACCGTAGTCTGCCAAGCATGCATCTTTAAGCTGTTCTTAAAGTTGACAGCTAAGGAAAAAGAAAGAAGAAGAAGAAGAAGAAAAAAGAAAATAAATAAATAAATAAAAAGTTGACAGCTAAGCACTCTCAGTTTTGGCACCAAGGGTCTTGGCTCATATTTAGTTCTTGTGGCTTCTTTGGCCACGTCCTCAGCTGTCACCCAGGATGCTCTTAGGTCTCCAGAAAAGAAGTTGTTTCACCCCCTCCAAACCCCCTTCCTCTGTTCATTCATTCAATTAACACGTGTATTGAGAGCTTTCAATAAGGTCCAAGCACTCTCTAGGCAGTGGGGATATAACAGCAAACAAAACAGACAAAAGTCACTGCCCGCATGGAACTTAACACCGAACACACATTAGCTGTACATGTGTGTAGATAGACAATAAACAAAATATAGAGTAAAATATATAAAATGCTGTAAGAGGATAAGTGCTAAGCAGACAAATAAAGCAGGGAAAGGGGACAGAGGTTATTCAGTATATATTAATTACAGCTTTATGGGAGGGGACCTGCATTTTGAGAGAGACCAGAACAAATTTTTCAATATCAATCATGTTCACTTGAGAGAGCAATGGTATGGGCACAAGTGACTGATATATTAAGCAACTGTTTTAGTTTTGTAGGCTGCTCAAAGCAAATACCATAAAATGCATTGGCTTTAACAATGGGAATTTATTCACTCATGGGTTTTTTGTTTGGTTTTGTTTTTGATGGACCAGGGCCGGGGATTGAACCCGGGACCTCCTATGTGGGAAGACGGCATGCAACCACTGAGCCACATCAGCTCCCCTAAGTTGTTTTTTGTTTGTTTGTTTTCTTGTTGTTTTTGCTTGTTTGTTTTTAGGAGGTACCTGGAACCAAACTTGGGACCTCCATGTGGGAATCAGGCACTCAACTGCTTGAACCACATCTGCTCCCCAACACTCACAATTTTGAGGCTGGGAAAATGTCCAAATTAAGAGATTAAGGCAATGCTTTCTTCCTGAAGACCAGCTGCCTGCGATCCTTCGTTCCTGTGCCACATGACAAGGCACATGGCAGTGTCTGCTGGTCTCTCCCTTCTCTTCCAGCTTTCCTTGATGATTTCAGCTTCTTGCTTTCCTGGCTTTCTCTCTCTTTATCTAAATTTCATTCTCTTATACAGGACTCCAGTAATAGGATTAAGATCCATCCTGATTGAGGTGGGTAACACCTTAACTGGAGTAACCTCATCAAAAGGTCCTACTTAGAATGGTTTCATACCTATAAAAATGGATTAAATTTAAGAACCTGATTTTTGGGGGGTACATACAGCTTCAAATCACTTCAGCAACTCTATGAGATATACATTTTTCCCAGTTCTTTTCTTCTCCATATTCTTTCCTTTTCATTCTTGTTTCATCAATGTTCAACATTCTTTAATTAGTCACTAGAATGGTACAATAAAAAGAGCAACTCTACTAACTAGGACCTAAAACCAATTATCACTGGGAACCTCAGTTTTCTTATCTGAAAAATGGAGATAAAACATATTTTGCAGTACTTTGAGGATCCAAGATGAAGCAAGTTTGCAAAATGTCACAGTCTTTACTAGAACTTTTAAAATGGTGGCTTTTATTAATAAAAGCACATCTGCTCTTATACAATGAAGTAAACAATATGTGCCAGGCTAGAAGTACCTCTCTGGGAAATTTACCACAGTAAAAAAGGGGACCTGGCCACAAACCAGGAACAAGTCACCCAGCATCCTTACCTCCCTATGTCTCACAATGGGCTTCACTAATATCCTATTAGAGAGGGATAGGATGTAAGCTCCACACCCACTGAATATATATGAAATTTCCTTTCCCAGCATGGATTCAACTCTTCTCCACTAAAATCTTTGGTATCTTTATTAAACACCCAAGGACTTCCCAAAAATGGCGGACTAGAAAGACACAGGACTCTCTTCTCTCCCAGAGAAATAGCTAGAGGACAGGCAGAAACAGCCTGGAAAAAGGTCTTCTAGGGTTTAGGACACCAGGGGAAGAACAGAGAGGGGTAAAGGCAAAGAATCGCGATGGCAAAACTGTGAGCTGAAAGTGGCAGCTGCAACTGCCGGCCTCCTCCCCTACCCTTAGACACTTTTGGATTCTCAGGCCTCAGGGCGGGCAGCGACAGACAAAGGGGACTCCAGGAAGGGGAGAGAGAGGGGCACAGCCTAAGGCTGACTCAGCTTTTGACCCACAAATTTGGTCTGCTGTGTCCCATGACCCTTCCAGACTGGGTAGGGCCGCACCATTGTTTGTCTTGGGAGCCGGCAAGGGACTAAGGGATCTGACCCTCTCAATCTCCCTCTCTACTGACCGGGACTCGTTGAAGACTCAGGGGGGACTGGAATTATTCCCTACCCAGGAGAAGGGAGGGGGCTGCCAGCAAAGGTTGGAGAACTGCCTCTGAGAAAGTTTGAATTATGAAGCCCTTAGCATCCAGGCAGGATCCTCTATCACATTTATCCCATCTGTGTTGCAGCAAACACACTCTAACCAGGCTTTGAACCGAGAGGGATGCCAAAGATTGCCATGTGCTGGCGGCCCAAGACAGTACACATGAGGAAATTAAATAAGCAAGAGAGGGTTTTTCCAGCCTTTACAGCCTCCCTCCCCAAGGCCCTTGGGAGTGGGTCTGCAACCCATTATGGGTCCAGGGCCCAGATTTGAGGAACTAACGGGGCAAACCTAAAGACCCAGATCAGGTTAAACCAAGAATTAAAGAGCAGCAGCAACACACAGCCTCCTGCCACTAAATCCCTATGAGAGAGAGAGAAATCGGGCATCTGAGTAAACTCACCATCCTAATCACATGCCTAGACATCAGCAAAAATATTACAAGCCATACTAAGGAAATGGAAGAAATGCACCAAGAAAAGGAGTATATCAAAGCCTCAGATGGACACAGGATTTGCAACAACTAATCACTGAGATGCACACAAATTTCCAAAATCAAATTAATGAGTTGAAATACAAGATGGCTAAAGAGATAAAGGACATGAAGAAGACACTGAGCAAGCACAAAGAAGAATTTGAAAACCTGAAAAGTAACAGAGCTCATGGGGATGAAAGACACAGTAGGTGAGATCAAAAACACATTAGAGGCATACAACAGCAGACATGAAATGACAGAAGAAAGAATAAGGGATACGGTGGCGGTTTGATATTATTGATGAATTCCAAAAAGAAATATTGGATTATGTTTGTAAACTGGTCTTTTCCTTTGGGCATATTGGAGTGTATTGGATTCAGAGGTTTTACTTTTACTTGATTAAATAATGATTAAGACTTTGATTGGGCCACATCATAGGACTTTGGATCCCTGCCCCCTTGGTGGGCAGGGACTCACAGACAAACCTCATGTCAGAAAAGGAAGTTTGGAGTTTTAATGTGGGAGCCTGGGGAAGTAAGCACACAGAGGAGCTTGGCAGTGAGGAAGGAGAGAAGGACCCAGGAAAAGAGATGAGCTGTTCACCTGATAGTCTACAGCTGGCCTTGTGGAGAGAAGCAAGCCTGAGCCTGGAGAGACACAAGCCCCGGGAAGAGAGGAACCCAGGAAGCCTGAACTTTTGGCAGACGTCGGCAGCCATCTTGCTCCAGCACATGGCAACAAACTTTGGTGAAGGAAGTAACTTATGCTTTATGGCCTGGTAACTGTAAGCTTCTACCCTAAATAAATACCCTTTTATAATTGCCAACAGAGTTCTGGTACTTTGCATCAGCACCCCTTTGGCTGACTAATACAGATACAGAGGACAGAACAGCTGAAATTGAAGAGACAAAAGAACAGACAGAGAAAAGAATGGAAAAAATTTGAGCAGGGGTTCATTAACAACATGAAACGCAACAACATATGTGTCATGGGAGTTCCAGAAAGAGAAGAGAAGGGAAAAGGGGCAGAAAGAGTATTTGAGGAAATAATGGCTGAAAATTTCCCATCTCTCATGAAAGAAATGAACTTACATGTCCAAGAAGTACAGCATATTCCAATCAGAATAAATGTGAATAGACCTACTCCAAGACACATACTACTCAGAATATCAAATGTCAAAGATAAAGAGAAAATTCTGAGAGCAGCAAGAGAGAAGCAAACCATCACATACAAGGGACGCCCAGTAAGACTTAGCATGGATTTCTCATCAGAAATCATGGAGGTGAGAAGACAGTGGTAGTATACAATTAGGATACTGAAAGAGAAAAACTGCCAGCCAAGAATTCTTTATCCAGCAAAACTGTCCTTTAAATATGAAGGTGAGTTTAAAATATTCACAAATGAACAGAAACTAAGAGGTTAGAGCTCTAAACAAATATATTAAAAACTAAGAGCTAATTTCAAAGATCTTACTGAACAATTGGAGAAACTAAAGAACAGCAAACCATTTCCAAAGCAAGCAGAAGGAAAGAAATAATAAAGATTAGAGCAGAAATAGATGAGATTGATAACAAAAAAGCCATAGAGAAAATCAACAAAACCATAAGCTGGTTCTTCAAGATCAATAAAGTTGACAAACCCTTAGCTAGACCAACAAAAAAGAGAGAAGATGCAAGTAAATAAAATCTGAAATGAAAGGGGATAAGTTACAAGTGACCCCACAGAATGAAAAGGGATCATAAGAGGATATTATAAGAAACTGTATACCAACAAACTAGACAACCTAGATGAAATGGATAAACTCCTAGAAATGCACAAACAACCTACACTGATGCTACAAGAAATACAGGAACTTAACAAACCAATTGCATTTAAAGAGATTGAATCAGTCATCAAAAATCTCCCAACAAAGAAAAGTCCAGGATCAGATGACTTCACAGGTGAATTCTACCAAGCATTTCAAGAAGAATTAACATCAATCCTGTTTAAACTCTTCCAACAAATTGAAGAGGAGGGAAAATTACCCAATACATTTTATGAAGTCAGCATCACCCTAATACCAAAGCCTTATAAAGACAATACAAGAAAAGAAAATTACAGACCAATCTCCCTAATGAACATAGATGCAAAAATTCTCAAAAAAATACTTGCATATTGAATCCAACAGCATATCAAAACGTAAGAAAATCAATTACTGCAATATATCACATTAACAAATTGAAGGGAAAAAAATATGATCATCTTGATCGTTGAAGAAAAGGCATTTAACAACTGTAACTTTTTTTGCAATACCAATCAAAATTCCAATAGGCTACTTTACAGAAACAGAAATGGCAAATACCAAATTCATTAGGAAGGGAAAGTGCACCTGAATAGCCAAAAGCATCCTAAAAAACAAGAGCGATGTGGGAGGAATTTCACTTCCTGATCTTGAAACATATTACAAAGCTACAGAGGTCGAAAGAGCATGGTACTGGCATAAAGATAGATACATTGGTCAGTGGAACAGAATTGAGAGTCCAGAAATAAACCCTCATCTCTATGGCCAACTGGTTTTCGGCAAGCCTAACAAAGCCATGTTAACGGGATAAAATAGTCCCTTCAAGAAATGGTTTTAGCAGAACTGGATATCCATAACCAAAAGAATGAAAGAGGACCCTTATCTCCCTCCCTATGTAAGAATCAACTCAAAATGGATCAAAGACCTAAATATAAAAGCCAGGACCATAAAACTACTAGAAGAAAATGTAGGGAAACTTCTTAAAGACCTTGTTCCTTACGCCCAAAGCATGTGCAACAAAAGAAAAAATAGATAAATGGGACCCCCTCAAAATTAAACACTTTTGCATGTCAAAGGACTTCCTAAAGAAGGTGAAAAGGCAGTTGACTCAATGGGAAAAATATTGGAAATCACACATCTGATAAGGAGTTCATATCCATGATAAAGAGATGCTTCAACTCAACAGTAAAAAGACAAACAACCTGATTTAAAAATGGGCAAAAGACTTGAATAGATATTTGTCCAAAAGAGAAATACAAATGGCAAAAAAAACAAACAAAAACTCATGGAAAAATGTTCAACATCACTAGCAATTAGGGAAATGCAAATCAAATCTACAATGATATCATTTCATACCTATTAGAATGACCATTATTAAAAAGCCAAAGAATTACAAGTGTTGGAGAGGATCTGGAGAGATAGAAATGCTTATTCACTGTTGGTGGGAATGTAGAATGGTACAGCCACTGTGCAGGGCTGTTTGGCAGTTTGTAAAAAAGTTGAATGTAGACTTGCCAAGTGATGGGCAATACCATTACTAGGTATATACCCTGAAGAACTGAGAGCAGTGACACGAACAGACATCTGCACACTGATGTTCATAGCAGAGTTATTCACTATTGCCAAAAGATGGAAACAACCCAGGTGTCCATCAACTGATGAATGGATAAACAAACCGTGGTGTATGCACATGATAGATTATGCAGTGAAGCATATGACAACATAGATGAACCTAGAGGACCATATGTGGAATGAGGTAAGTCAGACACAAAAGGACAAATACTGTATGATATTGCTACCATGAACTAAACATATTGTGTAATGTCATCATGGAGCTAATAACTTGAATATGAGTCACCAGAAAATTGAATGAGGTTAGAGAATTGGAAGCTGAGGGTTAACTTGTGCAGAACTGGTAAAAAAGAATGTGTGTTAATCTTTGGAAATGAATAGAAAAGGTGAAAGCCCAACATAATATTTGTAACTAGCAGTAGTATTATATGGATTTGACAATGGTTTAAAGGGAAAGTCTACAGTCAAGTACATTACTAAAAGGAAAGCTTAAAAATGTAACATAGGAATGTGTAGCATAGTAATACTGCATGTGAAATATGAGTATGGGTAAAATTGCATACATTAAACCGTTTTTCTTTGAAACTGATCTAATATATGTTAATACTACAAGATGTTAATACTAGACCAAAAATAAAATAAGATAAAAATTGTATCTTAAAAAAATAAATACAAAAAAAATTAGACCAAAAAAACCATTACGCTAAGTGAATGAAACCAGACACAAAACACTATAAATTGCACGCTTCCATTTATATAAAATGTAAATATAAATCAATGTATAAAGGTGAAATTAGATTTGTGGTTATGTAGGGCTGGGGAAGGATAGAGGGTTTAGAGGTGACTGCTAAGGGGTGTGGGGTTTTTCTTTTTGGAGTAATGAAATTGTTCTAAAATCTTTTGTGGTGACGAATGCTAAAAGTCAGTGATTATATACTTTGGATAGATCACATGGTGTATGAATATATCTCCATAAAACTCCTTAAAAATTAATAAATGCGTAAAAAATAAAAAAACAAGGGAAGAGTACCATGTACCCAGCACGTGTACGGTTAGAAATCCATTGAAACCTTCAATGACCCCATGAAGCAGGCATCATCGTCATGCCCAGTTACAGATGCAGGGATTGGAGAGGTGCCCTAGAGGGTGGACCCAAGAATGTGGGAGCCGCCGTGGTGCCGGGTGAGGGCGGCCAGCGCCTGAGGATACCCCGTCACTTGTACCCCTCTTTGGCAGGCACCGAGCTGGGGTTCATGGCCAGTAAACTGAGAAGAAAGAAACTGGCGGGAGTCGTGAAGACCCGTTCATGTCTTGTGTTTCCCGTAAACGTTCTCTTCTTGCCCTAAATAACGCGGCAAAGAGGCAGGGGCGGCGCTAACCCCACTTCCAACCTCCCAGGAGCCTCCAGCCCCAAAGCCGAGTGGGATGTTCAGCCGCGGTCAGTTGAGCTTTCAGGGAGGGGGCGGGGCCTCCTGAGGAGAGGGCTGAACCTCCGAGCCGCCGATTGGCTGGGACACACGCCCATCCCTCCCCTCTCCCGCCCCGCCGCCGGGTGGCCAGGCCGGGCGCGCGGAGGAGGCTCGCGGTGCCAGACTGGCAGGGGGCGTGACGCGAAGGCAGGCCGAGGGGGCGTGGCGGCTGGGTCCGGGCGCCGCGCGCGTCACGCCTGCAGCCCCGCCCCCTGGCCCTGCGCGGCTCCCTCGGCGCGGTCCCCGGGCCAGCTCAGAGCTCGCTCCACGCTCCCCGCGGCGCTCCCGCTCGTCGCCGACAGCCAGCGCCGCGCGCCCCGCATCTCCCGCCCGCGCCGCCCCGCTCTTCCCCCGCGCGCGCGCGCGCTCTCGAGGCCGGACGCACGTTCGTTCCCCCTCGCGCGCCCGCGACTCGGCGGCGGCGGAGCGCGCGGGGCAGCGCTGTAGCGGCTGTGGGGGGCCGGCCGGCGGGCCATGGAGGCGGATGGGGCCGGCGAACAGATGAGACCGCTGCTCACCCGGGTACGCGGCGCGCCGGGGGCCCCGCGGGCGGGGGCGCCCCTGCACGGCGGGCGGGGGCCGGGCAGACAAAGGCGGGGGCGCGTCGCGGGCCGGCTCCCCGCCATCCCCTTTGTGTGGCCGCCCGCGGCGCGGCTGCGGGCGGGGGGCCCGGGGGCGTCCCGGGCGCCGCTGCGACCAGCGCGACCCCGGCTGGGGCCGCCCCCCGAGTCCCGGGCGGCCCTTCCCTCCTCCCCGCGGCGCTCTCCCCCCGCGGGGGTCCCGCCTGCCCCTCGCAGCCCCATCTTTCCCCTGCGCGTGAGGAGGACCGCGGCTCCACCTGCCTCTGGCCCCGGCGGCGGGGGGCAGCGGGCGGCCCCCTTTGTCCCCTGGGTCCGCGGCGCCCACCCGGCCCGCCGTGCGCTTTGTTCCGTGCGCTCTCCGGCCGCGTGGACGCGCCGCCCGCCTTGGCCGCCGAGGCTCTTCCCCGTCGCCTCAGCCGGGCCCGCCTCCTCGTCTTGTGGCCAGAAGCGACGGAGTAGCCTCCAGCCTGAGGCCAAGCCGAGGGGGAACGGTGCCCTGCGCTTGTCTCTGGCAGCCGCGCGCGGACCCCACACGCGTCCCTCGGCCAGGGCGTTTCAGTTTTCACTTGCTGGCCTCAGGGTTCAGGGGGCTTGGGTGTGGGCCATCAGAAGGCCAGGGGTCCCTTTTGGGGTGCTGAATCTGGACGGGTGGCCCGTGCTCTAGAAGCCGACTTCCGGCTTTCGTGTAGCGTGCGGACATGTGTCCCCGCAGTTGGGGATCCTCTTCATCCTTCCCACTTGGTGACTCAAGGGGCACGGAGCTGTTAGAAATTTTCCTACTTCCAGTCCTTACTCTGCAACCAGAAAAGGAGGGAAGGGTACAGGGAAAAATTTTCCAGTCTTTCACAACTAACCAGGAAAATTGCTTTTCATGTTTTTTTTTTTTTCTAATTC
>JAQZBX010093425.1:0-12150 GCA_029593785.1 Cabassous unicinctus | reverse complement strand
AAGTCAGAAGCAAAATAGGAGAATGTTAGATGGGATAACTGCTATGGAATACAAATGTGGCACTGATGGGGATGGGGAAAGGTGACATTTTAAGTAAGGTGGTAAGGGATGGTATTATGAGGAAGAGAATGAGAAAAGACCCATGCAGCTATCTGGGAGCACAGAATTTCAGGAAATTCAGGCAGCATCAAAACTAATGTGCATAGGGAAATATGAGGAGGGCACTGTGGCCACTCCAAAAGGAACATGAAAAACACAATAAAAAGGGGAATTCATAGGATTAAGGAGGAGGGGCAAGGTCATTTGGGATATGGAGGCTTTTGTAAACATTTTAAATTTTATTTGTAGTGTGACGGGAAATCTTATAGTTTTGTTTTTTTTTTTTTTTAGTGACATGAGTCAACTTACTGTTTTATTAGCATTACTCAAGTTCCTACATTAAGATTAGTTTCAAGGGGAAAAAGGCAGAAAAGAGGGAAACAATCTATACTGCTTCATCAAAAATTTAGAGACTGAGATGATGATTCTTCAGCTAGGGTGAAGGCAGAGAAGATGTAGAGAAATTTTCATGATCTCAAAATATATTCTGTATATAGAGTCAATATGATACACTGATGGACTGGATGTAAGGTTAGTGACATAGAGAAAACATCAGAAGACTAATAAGTATTTACCTGCACAAGTAGGAAAATTACTTTCTATTAATTGAGATTAATTCTACGTACTGCAAGTACCTATTTGAGAGTTACCTTGTGAGGAAAAACTAGGTTAATTATAGACCATAAATGCTCTGAGTATTGTCTTGCACTTAGTAGGTGCTCAGAAAATATAATTTATTTTTACTCATTATATTAAATCAATCATTTTGCAAAAATACTATTGCTCACATTTTCTCATACCTATTACAGTCATTTATTTTCTTCAACATTATTTATTTATACAGTTAAACTTTTCCAGTACATAGAATTATGACATAGCACCATGAACAAAAGGATTTCAAAATCTTGAAATTTTAGGTTTTACATATATTACTAGAATAAAAAAAATAAGAGTGTACAACAAAAATATTTGAACCCTAATGGAAACCATGGAAAATAATTCATTGCAAAATTAAAATAATATTACCATATGAATTGCCACTAATTACCACATTAACACAGAGTATTAATCATGAGATTTATCAGAACTCTGTAGTTTATGAATGATTTTTGACTAAATCCTCAACATCTCTAAAAAAAACAAATATACCAATATATAAATAAATAAGCAGAAGGTTTCATGAGTTTTGAGTAAAAAAATTACCTCAGACCACATTTTACATAAAATATGATATGCGGAGATATACATGGTGATAAGAGGGAATCTGCAAATAGTCCAGAGTTTTTATATTGTTCAAAGTTTTATGACATTTACTAACGGCATAATTGTTTACTAGAATATATTATAAGATGGAAGGGTATTCTTAATATAATTAGAAATTAAGTATTTCCTGAAATTATTATTGTGTGCAAAATTATAGAATTTGTTGACTATCATTGCCAAAAACCTGTCAACAGATATATTTCTTAAATAAACGATATGTACATAAATGAGAGCAAGTACAATATGGTCCATAAAAGGAACCAAAAATATACAGCCGGAAATATAAGAATTGACACAATGAAGGTAAAAGATGAGAATTAGGTTAAAAAGCATATTATTAAAAAATAAATGCTGATTTAGAGGATTGTGGGAAGCTGGT
The DNA here is from genome assembly GCA_029593785.1 of Cabassous unicinctus. Classification (NCBI taxonomy): domain Eukaryota; kingdom Metazoa; phylum Chordata; class Mammalia; order Cingulata; family Chlamyphoridae; genus Cabassous; species Cabassous unicinctus. Next base: position 10,409 of record JAQZBX010093425.1, on the reverse strand, counting down.
AATGGACTAACACACAAAGCTAAGTGTTTTCACACACACCCGCAAAAAAAAAAAAAAACAGAGAAAGAGCCAAATGCTGTCTGAGGAACCTGCTTTGGGAATCAGCAGACCAGAACAGTGCTACACAACTCCCAGGAGGGTGAAGGACAGAGAGCTGAAGAAGTTGAAAAAACACGTGTGAGTTACCAAACCCCACAGTGGTGGGGAAAAGCTCCTCTCTCCCACCTCCAAGAAACTAAACTGGTGTAAAACCCCTGGTTACTGACGCCTACTGAAAAGGGAACAGACATTTTCCTTCTTGTCAGCTGTTCCAAGAGAAAAAGGAAAGGGGGAGTCATGGGGCTTTTCTTCAGGGAATTCAGCCACCAGAGCCCACTTTGAATCTCCAACCTGGAGATTCAACACATGAACACAAGAAACCCAAGACTGAAACACCTCCTTGGAAAGGTGTGCTGAGGAGTACCATCTGCTGACTGGTCTGGAAATTGCATGGACAAAATCTTTTCTGGGCATTCTCTGTATGCAACCCCTAGGAGAAAATCTGCACCCCACTAGTGGTCCCTGGCCTGATTTTGATAACTGAAGCTGGGAAATTTTAAAGACTTAGAATAAGTTGAACCAAATATCAAAGAAGAGCTGTGGGAAAAAAAAAACAATTGGCAAGAGAGAGAAATTGGCCATTAGAGTAAATTCACCAACATATTAAGATGCCTAGACATCAGCAAGTGTTACAAGCCATACTAGGAAACAGGAAGAGATGGCCCAGGCAAATGAACTAATCAAATATCCTGAAGAGATACAGGATTTAAGACAATTGATAAGTGATAATCACACAACTCTCCTAATCACTTCAAAGAATTTAAAGAAAATATGACTAAAGAAATAAAGGATATAAAGAAGACACTGGGGGAAGTGGGTGTGGCTCGGTGGATGGAGCTCCCGTTTGCCATGTGGGAGGCCCCGGGTTCGCTTCCCGGGGCCTCCTTGTGAGGGCAGGCCGTCCGGCCCGCGTGGCGCAGTGGGCTGATGCAGCAAGACCTCACAGCAAGAAGCGGGTGTGGCTCGGTGGATGGAGCTCCCGTTTGCCATGTGGGAGGCCCCGGGTTCCCTTCCCGGGGCCTCCTTGTGAGAGCAGGCTGGCTGCGCGGCACGGTGGGCTGATGCAGCGGGACCTCACAGCAAGGGGGAGATGGGCGGACACGGAGGAAACACACTGCGAATGGACACGGTAGAGCGCAGGCAGCAAGGGGGGGATAAATGAATAAATAAATAAATCTTTGAGAAAAAAAAAAAGAAGACACTGGGTGAGCATAAAGAATAATTTGAAAGCCTTCAAAGAAAAGTAACAGATCTTATGAGAATGAAAGACACAATGGATGAGATTAAAAATAGATTAAAGCCATATAAAAGCAGATTTTGAATTGCTTAAAGACAGACTTAGTGATTTAGAAGGCAGAAATTCTGAACTGGAAAACACAGAACAGAACGAAAAGAGAAGAAATGGAACAGGGTCACAGGGAATTGAAGGAAAATGTGAAATGTACAAACAATGTGTTATCGGTGTCTTAGAAGGAGAAGAGAACGGAAAAGGGACAGAAAGAATATGTGCAGGAAATAATGAGTGAAAACTTCTCAACCCTAATGGAAGACATAAATATTAATATCCAAGAAGGACAACACACCCCAATCAGAATAAATCCAAATAGACCTACCCTAAGACACCTATTTTGAAGAATGACAAATGTCAGAGATAAAGAGAAGATTCTGAAAGTAGCAAGAGTAAAGCAAAGCATCATATAAAAGGGAAACCTTAAAACATATTACCTAGCTACAGTGGTAAAAACAGCATGGTCCTGGCATAAAGAGAGACACGATGACCAATGGAACTGAATGGAGAACTCTTAAATAGATGCTCACAACTATAGTCAAGTGGTTTTTGACACTTCCAGTCTATTCAACAAATGATGCTGGGAGAACTGGATGTCCATATCCAAAAGGAAGAAAGAAGACTCCTATCTCACACCTTATCAAAAAATTAACTTAAAATGGATCAAGAACCTAAAGATAAAAGTGATAACGATAAAACTCTTAGAAGAAAATATAGGAAAACATCTTCAAAATCTTGTGCTAGGAAGTGATATCTTAAACCTTACACTGAAAGCATGAACAACAGAAGAAAAAAAGGTAAATGGGACCTCCTCAAAATTAAATAGTTTTGCACCTCAAAGGACTTTGTCAAAAGGGTGAAAAGCCAGCCAACTGAATGGGAGAAAATATTTGGCAATTACGTATCTGATAAGGCTTTACCATGCATGATATGCAAAGAGATCATACAACTCAAAAGACAAACAAGCTAATTTTAAAAATGGTCAAAAGCCATCAAAAGACAATTGTCCAAAGAAGAAATACATGAAAAAAATGTACAGCATCACTAGTGATTCGGGAAATGCAAATCAAAACTGCATTGAGATATCATTTCTCACCTTTTAGACAGCCGCTATTAAAAAGTCAGAAATCTATAAATGTTGAAGAGGATGTGGAGACATAAGAACGCTTATTTCCTGTTGGTGGGAATGTAGAATGGTACAGCCACTGTAGAGGACTGTTTGGCAGATCATAAGGAAGTTAAATATAGACTTGCCATGTGACCCAGAAATACCATTAATAGATATATACCCAGAAAATCTGAGAACAAAGACATGAACAGACACCTGTATTATTCATGCTTGCTCTGGGAGTGACTGGAGTGATGAATGCACAAAAGTAATTGCATCGAATACCATTGACTGTACCCTTCAGATGAATTTATGTTTTTTTAATATGTATCAATAAAATTAAAAAAAAAACTTGTTTTCACTTAGAATAAAAATTCAGAAACCAAAATTAAAACAAAATTCATGTTTATCAAAGACATATCTCATTGCAAACAATTCAAAGAGTGATTGCAATAAATATAGATTCTAGACAATATAGATTTCAAATAAAAATTAAACCATAATGAAATCATTTACATGACATTAATATACTAAATTAAAATTTTAAAATAAATTAAAAATGTAAAGGAAAATAATGTAGTTTTAGTTATGTGAACAATTTAATTCACAACGATGAATCAATGGAAAGTTGTTAAACATTATCAGGCCTAAAACAGAGGTTGAACTTTATTACAATCAAATACTTGGAAAATATGGACAATATTTTCTTATATAAATTTTGAATAGCAAAGAAAATTAAAACATTAATCCCAGGTTTTATAGAGGAATTTTTTTAAAGAAAATTTTATCAACCTACCTGATGAAAATTTATGAGATGTCACAAAAATAGGACTAATTAAGAATTCTTAACTTTACAATTTTTCTCTATTAAAATTTTTAAAACAAATATCTCAAACCTTTAATTCGAGAATTTTTTTTTAAATAACATAACGTAAAACACTTGTAGAAATCAGCAGAAAAGCACTGATAGTTTTCAATCATAATGAATTTAAACAAAGAAATAATAATTACAGAAACATGTTCATACATCACAGATTGGTAGGATTTTCAAATGGTTAGCAGTCAGACACAACAGATAGTACTGCATGCAGGTCTTTAACCTGATGAATTTATAAAACTTCATGTAGTAAAACTATGCAAGAAGATGTTTACCTCACCCAAGTACCAAGAATCATTTATCTCTCAATTTTAGATGACAAAGTAATTACCAAACATTATTCTGATAAGTGTTAAATGAAAATTGCAAAAATGAAAAATTTGGAAGATTTATGTAATATAAACATACTCAAACCTAAGTATTATTCTAGAAGACCATGAGAACACTATAAAAATGGTTAAGATATTTTTATATTCTTCAATATTTTAAAATATTTTCCAAATTTTCTTCAATGCTCACATATACTTTTTACTACAAATGTGTTTTAGAACAATATATTGCTTTGATCTAATACCAAATGTTTGAAGTGCTGTTTTCCGTTTAGCTGCTTATCAGTAAGATTTAACAAAAGGACTTACAAAACATCAGTGAATATATTCAAAACAAAATGCATTCTTTATTCAAAATTTTGGAAAAATGTAATTATTCTGGTGATGATGGCTATGATTTATCAGTATTGCATTAAATTTATTTTTACAATAGCTCTGTGGGCTTAGAATTACTCTGTTTCTCATACAGTTTAAGAAATTAAGAAAACTTTTACTGACTTACAAAGGGAAAGTCTGCAAAAAAGCTGGCAGATCTAGAATTAAACTCTGGAATGTCCATTCCAAATCACACATACCTTACCACTGTGCTACTTTTCTTCTTTCTGAATGTACTCTCCATAATAAAATTATCAGAAATTGGTACATGGGTGGGGGTTTCTATAAAAGGTGTTGAAAGATGACACCACTTTTTTCATATCTACTGCCCTCAAAACAAATATATTTAAACCACAAGTATGACACTTATTTCATGGATTCCAGTAATTATGCAGATTTTTAAAAACATATTCTTGGAAATATTCTAGGTCATGCTGGGGAAACAGAGAATATCTCCACAGAAATGCAAATTAATTAAAGGATGCTATTCATTTTAGAAAAAGGCCATTTAAACAACCATTAGGAAAGAAAGAAAAGATGACCTTGAATGTTCAGCATCACTGTCATTTCAATTGCCTGGAAATGTTTTTTTTTCTGTATGAGTCTAATGAAAGCATTTTAACTTCCTTGTTCCTAAGACTATAAATGAGTGGATTCAGCATGGGGACCACCATAGTATAAAACACAGAGGCCACCTGATCCTTTCCTAAGGAGTAGGACTTCTTGGGTTTTAAATAACTAAAAATAGTGGTGCCATAAACAATGGTAACTCCCAAGAGGTGGGAGGCACAAGTACAGAAGGCCTTGTGCTTTCCTGAAGTGGATTTAATTTTCAGGATAGTAAACAGAATGGACCCATATTACACAGAGATTGTGATAAGAGAGAGTATGATAGTGTAGCCAGCGAGAATGAATATCATGATTTCATTATCATCAGTATCAGTGCAAGACAGTGCTAAGATTGGGGATGTGTCACATTAAAAATGATGAATTACATGGATTAGCAGAATTGCAAACTGTTCATGAAAAGCATATTGACCAAAGAGTCAGTAAATCCTATCATGTAGGACCCAGAGATAAGTGTGTAGCAAAGCCTTTTGGACATAACAACCTGGTAGTGAAGAAGACTACAATTAGCTATGTAGCAGTCATAGGACATTGAAACAAGGAGGAAACACTCAGTGGCACTGAAAAAGACAAAAATATACAACTGGGTGAAGCAACCAGTAAATGAAATATACTTGGTAGAAATCAGCAAGATTTCTAATGTTTTAGGAATGATGACCGTTGAGTAACAGAGGTCAAGGAATGACAGGTGGCTGAGGAAAAAATACATTGCAGTGTGAAGCTGGAGATCCATGTGAATTATCAGTATCATCCCTGCATTCCCCAGCACAGTGACCAGATATATCAGGAGAAACAGCATAAAGAGGACCCGCTGGATCTCTACAAAGTCTGTCAATTCCATAAGGATGAAGTCAGGCATGTTAGTGTAATTCCTACTTCACATACTGTTTAAGTGTTGCAAACTATTGAGAAATAAAATGAGTTACTTGGCATGAATGACTTCCAAAAGTTTTGTTGTTTGTATGAATGACCCTACATTTTTAAATATTAAGTTAATACTCCTATAAATGTACAATAAAGAGAAGTTTGCAAAATATGGCTGAAATAATCTTACTTTGACTCACAAATATAAATTAGGTTTAAAACATCAATTTGGAAATTATATAATAGAGACTCATATGTATTGGGTAATCAGAATTCTAATTCTAATTATATAATTTATGCAGATGAAAATATTTCATAGCTATTTCTATATACCCATATTTCAGTTGAGAAAAAGGCATGGAAATTAAAGTAACTTATCCAGTGTTATAGCCATTATGCTGTGGCTCTTTGATTCTAAAAAGGTTAAGTACAGAGAGCATGCAAATCACAATATATTACTCCATACAATTAATTTCAGAAAAAAATAACAGTGCTAGATATATAGTAAATAATGATAGTTTTAATGCATCACTTACTGTTCTTTTGTATCCAATATTCTTTAATACTAAAGACAGATCAGAAATTAAGCCCTAGGCTATATAATGATGTATTAATACACTCACTAATATATTCATATTATTTTTCAGAAAATATGATTGCTTTAAACTATTTATTTAAAATCAAATTTCTTCCAAAAATTGCATTTTGAATATATGTACATTTCTGGTGCATTCTAAATCTATAAATTGTATATTGCCATTTCCACAAATCCTTGAATCTACTTAGGTAAGACCTAAATGATATGTATATGATATTGATATCCTTCTAATAATATCAATATTTTATTTGATCAAAACTTAAAACTTCTAACTTTGAGACTAATACTTACCATGTGTTAAAGATGGAAACCTTCTTCTAGCATTATCTGTCTAAAAATGTGTCATATTCAAGTTTTTCCCACAAATACAATATGTAAACCATTTAAGGAACCAAAAATTTCTATAACATCTTTGTTTCCTTTGAGAAAAGATATTTTTAAATTTTGTGTGTGAATTTTGGTTTTATTCTAAGCTAAAATAAATCAACCCAATTTTTTTTTAAGATCCCGATGAAATGTAAAGATCCCCTGAAATAATTTCTCACAAATATACCAAGAAGTTTCTGTGAACACAAGGAGAACAGAGTATCCCTTGCCTTTCCCCCTGACAATGCCAAAACACCTCTTATATTTGCAACAGGATTGCTAATATCATAACATTCAGTGATCTTTGGGACCAATTTCCAAGGCAGACTGTTTGACATGTGTCCAAGGACTAACGTATCTATGTTAACAGAGTTTCTTCTCTCTTAGAAGCCACAAAATATTGACCATGATATTTTGGTATTATTTTGTAGTGCAGTAATATTGAGTAAAAAAAGAAGGTATTTTTAGGTAAACACTTAATTACTGTAAGGCTAAATAGCCATATTGCTAACTGTCAGTGATAGAATAGCCATTTTTCCAAACTGAAAATTTTGGACTTAGAAGTGTAACACTTCAAGGGAGCAAATATTATTCATTATGCAAAAATTAGACTACAAAAAATTTCAAAGAAGAAAATGAAAATCATTCATAATTGTTGCAAATTTTGACATGTAATTTGCCAACAGGATCTTTGAAAAACTAGCAAAACCTGGTAGTACCATCTTCCTCAAAACTCCAGGAAACAGTTAAAGGATAGCAATAACTGAGAAAGTATTTAATAAAGAAAATGGAACTTGAAAGTGTAGGAGAAGCTAGCTTCTACCTGATCTCTTCTCAGGCACTGTTAAGAGTAGGCTTGTACCCTCATTGTGGGTCTCTGGCTCTGAAATGGAGGAAGCAGAATAATCACTAGGTGTATCTGGGGTGCATGCATGTTGGCTTCCATCCAACCAGAGGCAGTCTGAAAGACTGATCCAAAACACTTCTCTCTAAATTGTTCTCCAATAATTTGTACTTCAGGCTGAAGCAGTTCTTCCATAGCTGAAGCAATGGAAGAAACAATCAACAAGGCTGTATCGTGCAAATGATACCTGGCTTTGTGACATAAAATAGAGGACTCTGGAAGTTGAAGGGCCATTAATCTGCCCTTTAACAAAGGAATATCTAAGCTCATAAGTACCAGTCCAGAACAAAACACAGATACAGAAAAGGAGAGGATCCCAAAATTTTGCCTCAGTTTGATATTCTTGATAGAAGGCCTAAACACTGAAGGAAAGCATCAAACAAAACAGCCAATTTTAGAAAACAATGAAAGGTGTATTTTGTAGTGGTTTCTACACTTCTACAAGTTAGTCTCACTCAAGGAGATAGCTGTCATACCAGTAGCTAGATACAAGCTTATTAAACTGACAACTCAGGAACTAAATCCCACTGTTAAAACCTCAAAATATTAAATTGCACATTATGCCATAAATGTTTACAAAAAAAAATCAAAGAAATGGAAATAATGGCCCATCGAAAGGAGCAGGATAAATTTCCAGAAACCACTAATAAAGAAAACCAGACTTGGGACATTCTTTTCAAAGACATTTTTAAAAATTCTCAATATGCTCAAGGAGAGAAAGGAATAAAGGAAGAAATAAAAGATATCATAAAACAATGAACAATATGAGAATCTCAGTAAAGAGGAAAAAAATTTTAAATGAAACTAAACAAAAATACTGGGCTGAAAACTACAATAAGGAACACGAAATTCCCTACAAGATATCAAAAGGAAATTAGAGCTGGCAAAAAAGAATCAGTGAGCTAGAAGATAAAACAATCTAAATGATTCAGTCTGAAGGAATCTTCAAAGACATGACAGGAAACATCCCAAATATATTGAAGATATGAAAGTACACATTCAAGAAACCCATTAAACTAACACAAATTAACTTGAAGAGAACCATGCCCATATACATTGTAGACAAATTTTCACCTACAAAAGACAAAGAGAGAGTTCTGAAACATGCAAGAAAAAATCAACATGTTATGTAAAATTAAGTTCAGATTTCTCATCAGAAATCATTGAAGGAAGAAGTCAGTGGAACAAAATATTATAAGTACTGAAAGAAAGGAATTGCCAACCAAGATTTTATATCCAGCAAAACTGTCTTAAAATAAGATAGAGATTAAGACAAGCCCAGGGTCAGAAAAATTTAGGGAGTTTGTCTCTACTAGACCTGCTCTACAAACAATGCAATAGGGAGTTTTACAGACTTAAAGGAAAGGACACTAGGCAGTGAATTAAAGAGGAATAAAGAGTAATAATTTTAGGAAATTAGCTTAAAATGAAAAGTCATTTTAAAACCAAGGTCTACCATAGCATTCAATGGAGAAAGACTGAAAGCTTTCCTCTAAAATCTCAAACAAGACAAGGTTGCCAACTGTCACCATTGTTGTTCAACATTGTAGTGGAAGCTGTAGCCAGAATAATTAGTCAAAATGAGGAAAAAAGGCATCCAATTTGGAAGATTTACACTCTGTATTTTCAGATAACATGATCCTATATGTAGAAATTTTTGAAAAATTCACAACAAAATTACCAGAGGAAATGAACTAAGTTAGCAGTGTGTCAGGGTATAATATCAATAAGCAAATTCCATGGCTTCTATTCATTAGTAATGAACATTCTGAAGAGGAAATTAAGGAAATAATTTCTGATGTATAAAATTAGCAACAAAAATTAATCAAATAACTAACATTAAATATAACCAAAGGTGTAAAGGATTTATACACAGAAAACTACAAAACATTGCTTATAGTAATTAAAAAAGACCCAAATAAATGGAAAGATATTCTGTATTCTTATATTAGAAGACTAAATATTTTTAATATATCAATTCTCCCTATAGCAATTTACACATTCATTTCAATCACAATCAAAATTCCAACAACTTTCTTTGTAGAAAGGGAAAAACCAGCATCAAACTTATATGGAAGTTATAGAGGGACCCGAAACAGCCAAACTATCTTGAAAATGAAGAAGGATGTTGAAGGACTAACAATTCCCAAATTTAAAACTTATTACAATCTTGCAGTAATCAAATTATCATGATATGGTCCAAGCGCAGACATATAGACCAATGGAATGAATTGAAAGTTCAGATAAACCCTCAAATTTATGATCACTTGATTTTTAAAAAGATTTCCAAATCCACTCAATGGGGAAAGAATAGTGTATTTAACAAATGGTTTTGGGGAATCTTGATATCTAAATTCAAAAGAATAACTGTGGACCCCTACCTCTTACCATATGCAAAACTTAACTTTAAAAAGTTCAAATATCAACATATAAGAACCAATACTATACAACTCTGTTGATGATTGAATTATGTATCCAAAAAAATGTTTAGAATCTTAATGCATTTCTGTGGCAGTGAAATCATTTGAAATAGGACCTATAGTAGAAGTTATATTAGTTAAATTTTAGTCATCTGAATCAGTTTGGATTTTAGTTTGATTTCTGGAGTCCTTTATAAACAGAATGAAACTCTTAGAAAGAAAGAGACATATGAAGCTGGAAGTCAATGAAATCTGAAGGAGAAAGGAGAAGACAACTCTGTGCATTGCCATGTGACAGAAAAGCCAAGGATTAAGCCAACCCTTGAATATCACAGTCTGAGGGGAGAAAGAATCTCCATCCTGATGAATAAATTGTGAATTTCTCCCAGCCTCAAACTCTCAGCTAATAAATTCCCATTGTTTAATCCAACCCACATTATGGTATTTGTTTTGACACCCAGGAAACTAGACAAACTTCTACAAGGAAACATAGAGAAATCTATTCAATATCTTGTGTTAGTAATGGCTTCTTAGACCTTACACCAAAGTATAAA
>JAQZBX010093424.1:0-12154 GCA_029593785.1 Cabassous unicinctus | reverse complement strand
GGGGACAAAGCCTCTGATGATGAAGGAGGCAATAGCCATCTACACTGTCTTCAGGCTTCGACGTGCTAGAAGAGGTATTTTGGGGAGAAAGCAGTGTTTTCTTCTTGAGAATTTTCCAAGAAGGTCCTCTTCACTTGCAAAGAGGAAACCAAAAGCTTTATATGTTCTTCATAAATAATCAGCTGGCTTTGATGGGAATAAACTTCATTTTGTATAGTTTTGGTGAAATTGATCAGATGTGCAGAAAATTGTCCTCTTTCACATAGTTTCCTCCAAAGTTTGATGAGTACTTGAGGGTAGAAATCACAGAGCCTGTGTTTACATCCTGTATCATAGACCTACTATTGTATCCCCTCAAATGTTCTACTCAGCTTCTATTTCACACGAAGTGCAAAGGGCTGATTATTCCCCTTGGTCTCTCCCCTTAGTATCCCCTGGATAAGCATTGGTCTAAAGAATCTCCTGGGGCATAGTCACTTGCCATTTCTAGTACTTTCCTATAAGCCTCTGGGACTATGTGACTAAATTGCTAAATCATTGCTTTAAATTATATATGCTTGTGGATATCAACACAATTAGGTAATGAAGCTTTTAAACAGACTCAGTCCAATGCATACTTTTCTTCTTCCTGTGTATTCTATAAGAATTATAGAACTCCTCTGAACCCTTTATCCCCAACTATAAAATGAGACCAAAATATAGCTATCTCATTGGGCTGTTGTTGGTATTAAATGAGTTATTTCACATAAACTGTTTGGACCTTGTCTAGCAAATGAAAAGAACCTGATAAGTCTTCGCACCCCTTTCCTTTCTCTTCACCACATTCATATATTTATATAAAGAGATTCTGAACCATGACACTACATGCATTTTGAATGTAAAATGTCTTTATTGTGGTGACCTATCTATATATTTGATAATGCACAGCATCCCTAGCCTCTACACATTAGAAACCAGTACTCCACCCTCCCATTCTCCTCCAATTCTGAAAATAAAAATTTCTGGACCTTAGGTTTATTGTTCACTGGGAGTCAAATTTGACCAATTTTGGGAAGCTTTGGTCTATATGTATATGGTGGATATTTGCGCTACCTCCTGGACAGTTGTATATTATGTCTCACAGATTCCTCAAACTCAAATAATCCTCCAAATTGAGCATTTTGTTAGGATTCTCATTATGGCTGTATTTTCTTTGTCCTTGTGAGTGAGTGAAGTTTTTAATCCCTTTTCTGTAATGTTACTGAAATTAGGAACACTACATATATAAATAGAGACAAGATATTTATGTTAAGTCTGGCTGCAATTCTGTGGTGACATTGAAAGTGCATAAGATTGGAGACTAGAGATTATAGATTATAGGTCTGCTGAGCTCTTTTCTACTCAGAGTAGGTTGTGCATAAATCTTAAAACCCTGCAAATAGTTGCTCTATTTAATTCAGAGGATTTACTGATTCATTTTATTCCATGACCAATTTTTTTTGTTTTTGTTTTGTTTTAGTTTGTTTTTTTGATGTAAACAAATAAAATTTTATTTATCTCACATGTAACAAGTAGTATGACCAATTTTGAACATTAGGCTTTGAGGCATGGTGAAAGAAAATATGAATGAGATAAAGGCTCTGCCCTTAAGACTTATTACTCTAGTTATACAGACAATCAAGAATTCTGAGACTGGCACCACTCTTAGCCATTGATTTATAATCATAATGCTAAATTTTTTATATAGTCTCATTTTACCCTCATAAATATCCTCTGAACAGAACATACTGGTCACACCTGTGAGAAACCAAAAGTTGGGAGGGAGTAATTCACTGTTTCAAGGTCAAAACAGCTACTAGCAGAGAATGATTCATATTTAGGTCTTTCTGAATCCAAAATTGATTTCCGGAACTATGATATTTTGCACTGTTATATGGTATATGCTACCATACATTTTTGTGCCAGGTATTTTAAATATTATTCTTACATGAATGAGAGAAATCTAACCTAGGCAAATTAGTATATATCAGAAAGGTGTAAATCTGAAAAGTCCAGGATTTACATGGCTTCATGTATTTCTGGACAGGCCAAGTCATGTTATGGATTTGTCTCATTTTCTACTTTTTTATCTGCCTGGTTCTTTTTATTTTTTTTAAAAAAGGCAAGACATTTTATTTTATATACAAAAAGGGTACACACTGAGACCTTTCACCCCAAATTGGGGAAGAAATACACTTAAAGATCACATTTGTATGGTTTTTTTTTCATGTGCCCTTGGAAATTGGCTACCCTGGGATAACATACCAGGATGTGTTTTCCATTTTCTCCAAAGAAGACTACTTCCTCTGCAGAGGAGTCTTTCCTAATAGTGTGCAAACCTCTCTTCTGGAGGAACTATTTCAAATATACTTGAATTGACAAACATGTTCAGAAACACTACATGTTTCATTTTCACACTTGGGTTTTGTGATCAGTGCCGGGTTTATGAAAACAACATTATATATCTTTTAAAAACGTTTGAAAAAACAGCCAAAGGGCATTTAACAATAATTAGACACATACACATCAATTAAAACTGATTCCCACAACTGATTTATACATTACCTAATTTAAAAAATTGCAGTCAACATATCAACATCTCTTTGTAAAAGTACAGTGGGCAAACACAAAATGATATAATAAACTAGAACATGTAATATATCCAATGGGAATTGCTGAATCAACATTATTTTTCATTGGAGGGGTTATAATATTTTTTTGTTTCATCTACATCTTTTCTGCTGCTATTCTTCTGCTTGATAAAAGGGACTCTGTCCCAGAGCCAGCTTGCTACTGCACTAATTAGAGGAGCTCACTTGTCACCTGTTTACTTCTGAGAATACCCAGGAACCCATTATTCACAGTAGCCAGGGCTGAGTCTTCATAGAAGTGAAATGCACACAGGTGAGCACAAACGCACGCACGCACATGCAATCATGTGTGTGCACATGCAGTCACATACACCCCTCAAAGAAATGGCTTCTCTTTCCTGAGACATTCCTAACAGATTGATAAACCTCCCAAAATAGGATTTCAGTGCAAGAGCTGGTCTGGAATTTGGATTGGAACTCATGAAAAGAAACATCAAAAATGTACCTCACCTGACAGGAAGAGGTTGTCGGGATGTCAGGAGAGCTGTCCTCTTGTGTGTATTACTGGGATGACTGCACCTCATTTATTACCAAAGATAATCTTCTGCCCTAAGACCTTGAAGGTGGTGATGGCACTGGAACGGTGATTGTGAGGAGTAAAAGAAGAAAAATAAAAGAAATTCTGTCCACAGAACTGAAGTTTCTTTATAGCATCAAGTTTGGTAAATCAACATAGAAACATGTGGAATATACACTCCCTTTATCCTTTATAAGCTGATCTACAAACAAATACTGGAGTGGGTTTCCTGGTTGCTGTTTCAGGAAATATGTCAAATACCACTGTCTATATCCAGGGAAACTAGTTCCTATTTCTAATACAATTGGTAAACCTATTCTTTTGTACTCAGTCTCCTGCAAAAGGAGTTAGGAAAAATGTATATTTTTAAGACTTCCAAGAGTCTTATTTGTGACTAAAACAAAACTCTGCAAACCCTCAGAAGAGCCATGCTTTTCTTCTTTCTCTTATTCAGAAATACACCCCCATAAATAAAAACAAAGAAATCCCATTTGATTCTTACCAAGCCATGATAAGGAAGATTGGGATTTACTGGTCATCAGACTCTAGATGGGAATTTCCTGAAAGCCCTGGAGAGTCTGCAAGAGCAAGAAACCTGGAGACAAGTGCCTGTTGCTCATGTGGCCAATCCAGATGGAGTGCCCAGATATTCTGGCTCCCAGGGGGCCCTGAAATTTATCTGCTCACCTTGGCAATGGTGAGGATGTTGGCTGGCAGTGGCTTGGCAAAGGCAATGTTTGCTATACAGTGATGGAATCTTCTGGTATCAGAAACTCTAGTCCTAACTTGGCTTTAACATGGGAGAAAAAATTGCCAGAGCAACTGATAGGGATTGGAAAGCTGGTTTAAATATGAATATGAAAGAGGTGGTTGGGACCTGGAAGCATGTGGGTTTGGGATAGATGCATCACATCAGAAGAAAGATCAAGTTCCTCTGAGAAGATGTCTTCTAGGCTGCCATGGAAGTACATGGTTTGTTTGTTTGTTTTTTTTAGTTTTTATTTTATTTTATTTTATTTTATTTTTTGCAGGCCCTGAATGCTTACTGGGGTGAGGGGAAAACATCATATCCTTTACATTTTAAAAAATTGAGGTTGTGCTCTTTAGTAACTACTTTGACATAACATTTCCAATGTATTTCTGGCATTAAAAGTGGTTACTAACACGAGAATCAACACTGAATGCACACTGCCAGTGTACATTTCTACTGAACTAACTTGGAAGTTACTTCAGAGGCAATGGACACCTCTTCTGGCTAATGGGCAGGGACTGTTTCATTGCACTTCGAGTTCAGTGAGAATAAATAGATAATCACCACTTCTAATGGAAACCTCAGGATCTGTCTCCTGTAACCTCTGCTTTCTGAAATAAAATGGACCTTTAAATGAGAGCCAGCCTAGTCACCTGACTCATAACTTTCTAGACCCTGTTTACTCCTAGACAGAATCCATCAGCAGGAGAATGTTAACTAAGGCAAACATGAATGCACACTGACTACTGGGACACCCTGCCCACTCTTGAGGAGTAGTGTGGGGTGAGAACTCTGGGAAGTGCTAAGGTGTACAGCAACTGATTAACCCTTCCAGGATTAGACTTCATTGATACATGTCATTCTGTGATCATGAAGGGAGAACCCTTAATGCCTCAGATACAATCCTGGCCACCTGCCTGAAGTGGCTCAGGATGCAACACCAGAGGATCTGCAGGGCTTGGTAGAATTCCTAATGGTATAATATTAAGGTTTTGGGTTGTTTTTCTTTTTAATGAATAGATGCAGAGTTAGCTCTAAGGAGAAACAATTGCATCAATCCCAAAGAAAAATGATTCTTAAGCATTGTGGCTGCAAAATGGAGAAAACTCAAAACTACAGAGCATGTTGACAGTGAGGGTAGGAGTACGGCAGCAACCCCAAGGATCTAGCTAAAGCATATAGCTAAGTAACTGTAGGACCTGGGTTGATGATGAGGTCCTGATGTGTGTGCTGGTTGGAATGGAGCTAAAGGTCAAATTGCTTCTGGGGTAATCAGTTTTGTTGTTTTTTCTATTTTTTAAGGAAGTTCACAACAGAATCTCCTAGAAGTCTGGGACCCTTTTGCAGTGTCAATGGCCCAGGAAGAATCACTTCTCACATTCCCAGCATGTTAAAGAGATCTTGAGCTCTTCATCTTTGATATGAAAGCCAAATATCTTCTATGAGATTTGTGTGGAGTGGAGAGTGAGTACAGAACATTAGAAGGGTTCCCTGCCCCAAACTCCAACTGTTTAGGTTCATCCCCTCAAGAGCTAACTTTAAAAACTTTTAGGGCAAAAAACAAAACAAAATGAAAAAAAATACACTAACTCCAAGAGGGCTTGCTCCACAGCCAAGCTGGTCAATGGCTTTGCTTTTTCTGTGGGGTCAGAAAGAGGTAGTTAGTGGAATATGCAGTATCAGGACAGCCCAGGCTTTGTCATCATTTCCCCTGCCTTCCCATGAATAAGAAGCAAGCCTCTTTCTATACAGAGATGAGGAAGTGGACATGACTATACAGTTAATTAAAGAGGTGTCAAATGCAAAGTGAGAAACTACACAAATTTCAATAATGGGGCCTTAACCATTAGGTAATGGCAGGGAAGCAAACCCCAATATTTAAAGTCATTGTAGTGAAGGGGCATGATATTTTGCTTTCCTCTTACTCTATTTTATATACAGGAAAATTTCTATCAAAGAAAAGAAAGATTACATTCATACATTAGCTAAGCAGGTTTGTCACGAGTGAAGTGATATTCCTTAGCCAAGATCCAGTGGAACAGGTGAAGTCCAATAACTCTGACATGCTAATGTTGATTTTTCTACTTCATATAAGGTATATCAAAGGACCTGTCAGGAAATGCCAACTACCAGAAAGTATTCCCAAGCCTTCTAGTCCAACAGACACCCTTATACTTCAAGCCATGGACAAGGATTTCTGTGCTCCAAAATCCACCAACTAAATCAACATCCATTGTCCTCTGTGGTTAGATTTTGCTAGCTCCACTGAAATGTAGAAAGGGCAAAAAGGGGGCATTGGTTTGTTCTCTCTTCTCAAAGATCCAAGACCCCTTTCCCTGATGCAAACAGTTCTTGGTCTTCTATCACATCTGGAATGAGGAGTCACTGCTTGAAAAATCCACTGAACTCAAATAAAAATCGAATCTGATAAGGAAAATACACACATTACTGATTTTTCAAACAGTGAATGAGAAACCACAACCATTCCCAATAGTTATGTCTATGGAATACACTGTGATGGGAGCAAACGGTGCATGAGGGAGAACTTGTTTTAGATTCATGGCCATCTGGAAGAAGCCTCTGTCTGATTGAGACGATAATTTCAGGAATCTCATTTCAGTCTCCTTTTCTCTGAAAATTTCCAGAACCAACCAATCTTACCCTCTTGTTCACTGTGGCCGCCATGTGCTTAGTCTTAATCTAGTCACCATGGACCTGCTGGGAGAAGATCTTCATGGACTTGGTTTCTGATAAGGCAGGCCAACATATATACCATAACAGAGCTACTGGGGCACACTCTGATGCCATACCCTTAGGTTCCTCTGGCAGTAGGAAGGCAGGTTCACTTTTATCCTCCTCTTAGACCACTAGTGGCAACATAGTGATAGCTGTTGCATCACTAATTTTGTCCCCTGAGTTACTAGGAAGTCACATGGCCATATAGTTGCATGTCTCTGGCAGGAGGGGACACAGATATTTCTGATTTAAATTAAGCATCTGGTTTTCTGGGGTGGGCTGTCTCCTGGTCACAGTCTGGTTCAGCCAGACTCATCCCATGTGCTTAAAAACTAGGTTTTCTCAGCTGATTAGGTCATGACTAATCATTAGAAGGTACAGTCTTCAGTAGCTGAGAAGATGAATGAACATTCAAGTATGTTTCTTTGCCAACCTGAGTGCAATGGCTCAGAATGACATAGGGTTTGGCTGCTTCATTTTTGGGTACTGCAGATCAAAATCTTTTAGAGAATGATCTCTGAAATCATGTTCCCTCTATATGACTCTCTTGGCCTTATCTCCCATCTAAACAGGAAAAGTAAAACCCTAACATAACCAGACACAAATATGCATCTGCCATGCTTTTTATTAAAAAACGATACTAAAAGTGCAGAGTCACATTTTTTCCTTTGCTCAGACAAATTTGCATTGTCCTACCATGTGGAGAATGCAGTTCGCTAGTCAAGAAAGCTAAGTACACCCATGCGCAGGGAAAGTAGACTGTAGATTCTGTCTTAGAGTGTAACTTCACAGGAGGGAAGCAGAAAGGAAGGAATCTGCATCCCAGGACCAGTTGCTAATGGAAGCTACACAGGCACAGAGGAAGAGAAAGCCATACTGAAGAGAAAGTCATGCATTTTAGTTTGGAAAAGGCTCTTCTCCAGCACAGTTCTGCCATCTTCCTCCTAACATCTTGGTCATACCCCCAGCCTCTTGAGTTCCTTCAGTAGACAAAACCTTTACTCACTAGCTTCTATGCTGGAGAAGGTTAAGGGTGGGGTTAGAACTAGGAAGAAACAAGGAGGAAGGAAGGGAATTTAGTCCTTGAGTTTTTGTTAATGACATCTTCACTGTAAACAATGTGAAGGAGACTCAACCAGGCAGCCCTAAAATTAGCAGAGAAGGAGTCTCAGCTCAGGGCAGGCAGGAACAGCCAATGACCCACTGGCTCCATCTGGGATATCTGTTTTCCTCTTTTTGGTTTGGATTTCACACAAACCCCCAGCAGAGGAGTCTCTTCCAATGAGAGATGACAGAAGTTGCAGGTATAATTGAGTCAGAATGCCCAGAGCCTGAGATCTCCAAGGAGGCACTGGTCACTTGTAGTGCTGAGCAGTCTCCTTTCTTTTCCTCTTAAAGAAACAGCAGCATTTAGCTTCCTCACAACCTCCACTTCAGCATGAGCTGTGATTGTTGCATTGAAGTGGGCTCCTGTGGTGACATTGCCATGCAGCTCTTCATTGGTTGAGTTAACCACCTGCACTGATCCCACCATGGTGTTCTGCAGCCATGTGAGACCTCAGGTGGGTGGTACTGGCCTGCCTGCTGGGCTGAATTTCCCACTCTCCTTGGTACTCTGACAATGCAGTCTGATTTCAAAGAGGCTACTATTGTGATAGCCAATCCCTGTGTGTGTAGGTTTCTCGAGTTATTGCAGATGCACCAGAATCTACATGAACTGATCCTATTGGAGTAGGAATAGGCCTACCAACCCAATTGTAGGCATAGATAAAGGTATAGCCTTTCCTTTCAAAGGTGAAGAGGGTCTATAAATACTCATAGTCAACCTCTTTTCAAAGAGGTCTAATCACCTGACCTGTCATAGGTAGTTGCCATCTCCTCTAGAAAGTTCTCATGGAGAGCTTCAATGGGAGTATTCCTTTTGGTGTCACCAATCTTTTAATATATCTATTTTAATGTATCAGCCTTGAGTCCTTGCCAGGGTAGGCTGCCTCAAAGGAAATACATTAATATATGGCCTAGAGCTTCCAAATCATCCTGTCAGCTTTGCTCTTTATCAAGATGCACATTGATAGATGTATATCTTGCAGTTCCACTTAAACTTTTGTGTTCTCTATAATGTATGTGCTTTTCTGGTTTCAGGGTCAATGTATTCCCTGGACAGTCTGAAGTCTATAATGTGTGTAACATGGTCTTTCTTATTGCCTTATCAGCCAATCAGGAAGTTCTCTGGTTTGACATCTTGGTAAATGAGAATCTTTGAATGAATACATTCCATTCAAGAAAGCAACTGAATGTCTATCATTAACACCACTTTCAAAGTAAAAATCTATCACAGAGATCAAACAAGTGGTCTGAGTTAGGGCAAAGACGCTTCAGCACCATTACATTGTATTTCTCATAAGGTCCAAACTAATATACCTGTGAGAGACCTTCACCTGCACTTCTGAAATGTTTGTAAAACCTGTACTCTAAATGAAGCTGTGGAGCATGTGATTTTATTGGTTCCAGTTTGATTGCTACATATTTACACCATATTTATTGGTGTAGTGACATTTACCTAATCTGAAAACTCTGAATTCCCACATCCTATCTTTTTGGCAACCCTGAAGTTGGGTCCCACCATAAGAACCCCATAAGATGTTGAGAAGCCAGATTGTCAGGAGCAGTGTGCATGCCTTTGAGCCATGGGTTTAGTTGTCTGTTGCCTTTCATTCTTTTCTTTACTAGGATGGTCCATGATCCTATGTGACAGAGTCTCTGCACAATGAGTAGGCTCAGTGTGTATACCTCTTTTCAGTAAAAAAGTATGTCCAAATGAACCATAGTCAGAGAAAGCTAAGAAGTTTTTAGCACCTCATTTATGTTTCTAATGTATCTCCAGGAGATGAAAAACTATTGATTATTTCCCATAGGACTTGTAGTCTGAAGTTCTCAAGCATAGGATGATATTCAGCCCCATTGAGTCAAAAGTTGCACTGGTCTCACAACTGTCCTTCTTTAATGAAGATCTTCACTTCTTCATACAATTCCAAGCCACTCTTCCCTGTCTTTTTCTTTTCAATTCTGAAGAAATCCTTTCAGCATTTCTTGTAGGGCAGGTCTTCTGGTGATGAACATTCAGTTTAAGTTTACCTGTAAATGTTTTAATTCCTCCATACTAAAGAACAGTTTTGCCAGGTAAAGAATTTTTGGCTGGCAGTTTTTTTCTTTCAGTACCTTAAATATGTTATACCACTGCCTTCTCACCTCCATTGTATGTGAGTAAAAATAGGCACTTTGTTTTATTGAGGATTTCTTCTATGTGATAAATTACTCTTCTCTTATTCCATTCAAAATTGTCTTTTTAACTTTGGTATTTGACAACTTCATTAGCATATGTCTTAAAGTATTATAGGGATCTTGGAGTATATCATGCTTCTTGGACATGTATATTTCTGTCTTTTGTAAGGGTTGGGAAATTTGGGGCCATTGTTACCGCAAATATCCTTTCTGCCCCCTTTCCCTTCTCTTCTCCCTCATGGACTCTTTTGATCTATCTGTTGGTACTCTTCATGCTGTCACATAAGTCCCTTAGACTCTGCTCCTTTTCCTCTATTCTTTTCTCCACCTGTTTTTCCAATTGCATGATTTCAATTGTCCTGTCTGCTAATTTGCTGATTCTTCTTCATACCTTTTCAAATATACTGTTGTATACATCTAGTGTATTTCTAATCTCCATTATTATGTTTTGCATCCCCATAAGTTCTGTTATGTTCCTTTTTATACTTTATCATTCTACTTTTTTTTCACACATTGTCCTAATATCCTTTAGATCTATATTCATATATAGTTCATTTCTATCCATATTTTCCTTTTTTAGCAAATCAATTTTATTGATGCATGTTAATAAAGCACACAATTCATCCAAAGTGTACAACCAATGGTGTTTGGTATAATCATATAGTTGTGCATTCCATATTTTATTTCAAGTCCTTGAGTAAATTTAGGAGATTTGTTTCAACTTCTTTGAGTAGTTGTCCCAAAGTCTGTGTTTGCTCTGATGTTTTAATTTGTTCTCTTAAGTGAGCCATATCTTCCTATTTCTCAGTATGGCTTATGATTTATTGCTGATTGTCTAGGTGTCTGATTATTTTGAAGTGTGAATTCTGAAAGTCAGTTTCTCTCTCTTGTCTACGGTTTTATTATAGTTTGTGTGCTAAGGATCTTCCTCAATGCTTCCTCCAGCTTACACTGATCCTTTCTGATCTTGTGTCGTTCCATGGCTCAGGTGCAGTGAGTGCATTTCCCTTCCAGTGGCACTGAGTGTTCCTTTACCCCATGTGCTTGGTTCTTATGGGCTTTATTCTCACATACTCTCTTCCACATGTAGTGAAAAGATGACCACCTGAAGCCTAGATTTAATTATGTGAACTCAGCAATTCCAGGGAGCAGAGTATTTTTTAATTTATATTAGCAGGAAAGATCAAGAACTAATCACTGTTACCAGGTCTTGGCATGTGCTGATAAGACAGGACTAGATTTTGGGAGGTGGGCAAGTTATTCCCACACAAATGACTTAAACTTTGGCCCCTTCTTTAGAGGAAATGCAAACACAAAAACAAACAATATAATATGAAATTTATACGGAAGATATTTAATACAGAATTAGTTATAAAAGTATTTAAAGTGCAAATAATATAAACCTAATGGTGAGAATACATAGAGACTAATCACTGCAGAAAATACCTTCCAATCGTACAATTACTAAAAGAAGCAACATAAACATTAAATTGGACAGCAGACACACTATAAGACAGGTTCTTGGGATGAATGGGGGCTTTAGGGCTGGCTTAAGATGCTTCTGGATGGTGTAGTATTTAATAGAACCAGTTGATCTCTGGTCATGGGCTCATATGTATAATTCTATCACTCTAATGTAGCATCCTGGACACATGTTTATGTTGTGGCAGAATTCATGCATGTGGTAGTATTCTTGCCCAGGTCATAGAAATCATGACAAGCAGGGCCCTGGAGGAGTAATGCCACTTCAGGCCCTCCTTGTTGGTCTCAGCTGCTGGCCCATTGGACATTCAGAGGCAGCAGTAGTTTTATCGGCCTAGGAAAGTGAAATGCCATGCTCCTGGACCCCTATGTAGACTCCATTTCTACCATCATGAAAATGACATTCATATGCATGTTGTATCATTCTTCATGGCTAGTGATGAAAACCAGCTATCAACAACTGGCTAAGCCATTTTAACCAGTTTGATTTCAACCCTCTTCTATGATGATTATATTCTGGTGGGTGTTAAAAGTTAATACAAAAATCTTTAAATGTCATGCATAGTACAATATGCCTTTCCACATGTAGCTATCTGATAACACCTTTTATTTTTTATTTTTGTATTTGTGCTTCCAGTCCCCTGACCAGCCAGCCATTCTATTGACCATTGATGAATTTGCATATTCTCATATCAGGCCACATCTCATACTAAAAAA
>JAQZBX010093423.1:0-12154 GCA_029593785.1 Cabassous unicinctus | reverse complement strand
GGGGAGGAAAGAGGAAAGAAAAGCAAGAGACAACAAATAAACAAATAAAAACCAAACAACCACACAAGCAGGCAGTCAAACAAAGCTAAGGAAGAACAGTGTTCCTTCTTGGGCCTTGTGGAACCTCTCAGCCTGCTTGTGTTCATCAATCAATTGCCCTGTAAGGTTTTATCTGCAGGTTTTGAGGCAGATTTTAGCTATTAAACTAAGTTAAAAATTGTTTTCTTTTCTTTTTTTTTTTTTTTAAAGTGACTGTCCTCTTTTTTTTGGCGAAATAAGGGACCCAAAAAAAGGCCTCTACCCCCTTCACGGAGGGAACCCTAAATAGGCTTGTGGAAACTAATCAAACACTTCCCACTTCCTGGTCTCCCCAGGGGAGCTGAAGATGTGATGCTTGTCAGTGCAGAATGATAAAATTGACTGACTCTACCCCCTCTGGAGCCAAATCTCAGCATCACCATGCTGTTAGGTAAATCAGGGTTCTTCAGCAGATTTGCCTCTCTCCTCAGCCTGGTGCCACTTCAAGCTGGCTTATTTGCTCCCCAAAGCTATGAGGGGGTCCAGGCAACCAAACCCACAGAAAGGAAACCCCTCTATGCCTTCTGTCAGAACCCTCCCACTCTCGGAGAATGCTCCCTCTCACTGGGTTGCTGGTGGGAGCCAGGGCGTATCCCTTGGCAGCTAGGTAGATCAACCTTCCTCAGCCTCTCCCCTTAGCCTCGTGCCACTTCAAGCCAGCTCGTTTGTTTCCCAAAGCTGCAAGGGGTTCCAGGCAGCCAAATCCACAGAAAGGAAACCCCTCTCAACCTTCCGCCAGAACCCTCCCACTCTCAGAGAACGTTCCCTCTCACCAGGTTGCTGGCGGAAGTCGCAGTTCATCCCAGCCTTTTTCCCTGAGGGTGGGACACAGCCGTCTGTGTCGATTACCACAGCAGGGGAAAAATTCATGAACCTTTCCTGAGCAATCCACCTCGCCATCCAGCTCCCTCCAGATCAATGTCCCCAAGGTTCTCATTCCATGCGCCCCCAGCACAGACCCCTCAGACAGGATCCTGTCCCCAATCATCCATCCTTCAAGAGTGAGTTAGTGAGTGCCCTCCTAAATCGATGCCATCCTGCCCACTCCCGCCAACTAATCTAAACTGTTTTGACTCCTCACAAAAACTGTGTCAGAGGAAGGTAGCTATTCCTACTTTATAGATGGGAAAATGAGGCATGAGGAAAGTTTGGGGATTTAATCAGACTTTTCTACGATTAAACTTTGGTTGTGCTAAGTCTAGGACATAGACCTTTAGTGCTCACTTGCCCTTTGGTGTTCTTTCCTTTTAAAACTTTTGTTATAATACAACTATATAAATTAATTTTTGCACAAAAATTAGAAAATATTGATATATAAAGAAAAAAGAGATGGAAATCACTTGTTACCTTTGCCTAGGTGAGACCAATGTTAACATTTTTATATCATTTCAGACTCAAATGTCTGTTTTTATATGTGTTTCTTCTTATAAAATTGCATAAATACTGTGCATAACCTTTTGTATCTTGATTGTCACACTCAGTCATGAAGTTCTTTTTTCTCACTTTTATCCTGCAGATCTTTTCACATCAATAAACAGAAATCTGCAACATTCTTGTATATGTTTGTGGAGTTGTATTGATGAATGAATATGAATTTTTGTATTGATGGTGTGTGACATACAGGTTATTTTCAATTTTATGCTATTATTAACAATAATCTTGCATTTGTTTTTAAGAATTTATTTATACCTCCACCTACTTCTAAAACATAAATTTGCATTTTAAAATGACCATTTGATTTCAGGATTTGCCACTCTTCCAAATGTAACTTGGTTTCTTTCCCAGGTACCCTAGAGATGCTGGTGAGGCCATTGAACCCCATATGTAGATGGAGAAATGGAAGTCATCTAAGTGAGGAAATATGTCCATTATGCAAGACACTCAGGTGGTGAGTTTTGTACTTTGTCTCAAATATTTTTATGATTTGAATTTGGAAAAATAAAACAAAACAAAAACCCCCTGCCCCACAAAAGAGGAACTCTGAATTAAAATTTGGCAGTGAAGGGTCTGAAAGAACAAGCTTCCTGTAGCAATGCAACTTCAGGAGTTTCACTTCTCCTTTTCCTCCTTCTCTTCCCAAACTAGAAAACACTTAGAGTATATGGACCCACTTGAAAAGTGCTTCGATATTAGGGCGGAACTGGAGCTGATGACAGGGAAAGAGCTTGTACCCATCAGTGACCCGCCAAAATGACAAGGAGAGAAATAACTCAGTTCCTCTCCAGAAGTGTTCATCCTTGAAGAATAACTGCTCTCAAAGCCTCTGCCAGAGAAAATGATAGAATAGGAAAGTCAGTACAGGAGATTTATTCACACTTAAAATTCTCTCCACCCCGACTGCTTCTTCATTTTCTAATATGTGTGTGTGTGTGTATATATATATATATTTTTTTCAGAGACTTGAGGCAGAAGTAAGCTTACATATCATTTAGTCCAGCCTCCTCATTTTATAGATGAGGAAGTAGGTGGATAATACATTGTCTAGAATTCTTTCTGATTTTTGTTTTCCTTTTGCTCTAAGGGTTTTAGTTCTTCAATTCTTGTTTTGAAAAGGGTAGTTTCCCTAGCAACTCCTTGATTTACAAGGACTGGAGTAGGTTTTCTAAAAGTAAAGACTTTTCTCTCTTCAAGGGATTAGTTTTAAACACTTCAGGGCTATTTCAACTTGGGGAGTGAACTGTTCAACTTCCCTTGCTTAATCTATGACATTTTTTCTATGTCTTTAATCTTTCTTGTATAATTTCTTTCTGCTTTAGAGGAAGAAATAGCCTTATTCCTTTGCAAAAGTAAATTCTCCATCTGTGCTTTTATAAAAAAAATTGTTTCTCAGAAATTTTTGGAAAAGTAATCCCTGTTAATTAAATAAAAAATATAATATAGCTAAGAAATCAATAGCATCTCCTTATCTCAGCAATAATTGTCTAAAAAATAGATAAATGATGTACAAATCACCACATTAGCAATAAAAATATAAAGTATATAGCAATTAACCTAATCAATATTGTACAAAGCTTTTATCAAGAAAAAATTTAAACTCTATAAAGGATCACAAAAAAGATTTGAATGTACTAAGTTCATGGGTAGAATGACTTAACATTTGTAAAGATCTTGATTTTTCTTAAATCAATTAGGTCATTCAAGACAATTACAATAAATAATCAAACAGGACCTTTTTAGGTCAACAACTGATTCTAGACGTTTTATGAAATATAAAGTATAAAACAGCTAAGAAATTTGGGGAAAAGAAGAGCAAAGGATTGTCCTCAAATAATATTAAATCTTGTTGTGAAACCATCATAATGAGTGATGTAATACTGGCCTAAGAACCAAAAATGCCAATGGAACAAAATAAACAGCATAGAACATAGAGAGGCACACACATTCACATATACTGATCTATTTAATTTTCTGTATAGTATATGCTAAAGATGACATTACAAATCAGTGGAGAAAGGATGGATTTTTAACAGAAAATATTTGAAAAACTGGCTTATGATATGGAGAAAATAAAATTGAATCCCTACCTCACACCTTTTAAAAAGGTGGATTCCAGAAGGATTAAAGACAAATTGGGAAAGTAAAACTATAAAGTTAATTGAAAAAAAATATATGCAGGCATTATGGTTATCTTTGGGTAGAAAAGGAGTTTTTTATAAGACCCCCCCAAAGCACAAGCCATATGGTTAAAGTTTTATGGATTTTCATATATTATTATTAAGAATTTAAGTTCACAATGAACAGAGTTGGCAGAGAAATAATGAACACAAAAAACTACTTTTAATATGCATTGATATCATCATACACACACACACACACACACACACACACACACACACACACTCAGGAAAGAACCAATAGAATAATCGGCAAAGATATGAGAAGTCAATTTACCTAAGGGTAAACCCAAACATTTAATCAGTATGTGGAGAGAGATAATAAAACTCACTAAAAATCAAAGAAATCCAGAGAACAACAAAATAATACATTACACCCCCCAGCTTAGTAAAAATTAAAAAGATGGATAATATTGTTAGGAAGAATATGGGGAAACAGAACCCTCATGCACTGCTGGTAGGAGTAAAACACCTCAGTTATTCTGGAGAGAGATTTGGCAGTATTTAGTGAAATTGTTTGTAACTAGACTGTGGTTTAACAATCTCTTTTCTGCATGCCTATCCCTGGCAAACTTTTTCTCAGGTCCATGTAGGGACATAAATGAGGTTGTTTATTGAGACACTGGATTAGTGGGGAGTTGGACTCAACCAAGGTGTTATCATTAAGGGAATGAATGAGTGTAAAAGGGACTATGCCTAAATAGTATATTATGCAGCAATTAGAAGCTATAAACAACAGGTATAAATGGCAACAGGTCTATATATTTATAGCGTTGAGTAAAAAAGGAAGTAGAATTAACTCTGTAGTACAATATTTTGTAAATTTAAAACATAATATACAAAGCCACACTATGCATCTTTCAACACATTAGTGAAGGATTGGGATAAGTATGGAAATTGTATAGAAAATACAAGAAGGCTTAACAGACCCATGATGATGTGGTGCCTTGAACTGTGTGATGAACTCAACACTGCACCTGAGGAAAATACACACACACATTCACTCACATGAAAAAATGTTTTCATCCAACAGATACTTATTGAGCACCTGCTGGGAGTGAAAAAAAATACCACCCAAAACCTATCCTACAAAAATAACCGCTTTTGACATTTTGTACACTTGTATTCTTTTCTCCACCTCCTTCTCCCATTTCTGAATCCTTGACTAACAAAAATTATACTTTTACGTTGAAAGGCATTTTTCTTTTCTAGTAATATCTTCCCCAGTCCTACAAAATTTGCCTTTTCCCCCATCCTATAAATAATCCCAAACATTCCCTGGGCCACCATCTGCCTTTCTGTTTCTCATTTCAAGACAATGTCTTCAAATAGTTGGCCAAATTAATCTTCTCATTCACTTCTAAATCTAGAACAGTCATCATTTCTTCCATCATACCTTCAATGTTGTTTTCTCAAAGGCCAGCAATGGTTTCTTAATTTTTAATCAAATGGTCTTTTCTCTGTTTAGATCAAAAAGCATTTATTAGACATATGTCCTGATATTTACCATGATGTCAAGATCTGAGCTAGGTGCTGGGGCTACAAGATGATTCAATACAGGTCCTGTCTTCCTGAGATCACACTTTGGTTAGTAAAATAGATAAGGAAATTGATCATCTTAACACCATGTTCTAAGTACAGAGATAGAAGTGTATCCAAAACTGCTACTGGAACTCAAGTGGGAACTTAGGACACTGGAAGACTTTTAAAGAAGATTTGGTCTGAGATTTGAATACTGAACAAAGTAAAGAAGATTCAGAACAATCTATACCACTGATTCTCAACCCTATCTGTACATTTTAAGCTCAGATGTGCCAGGCTCACCCCAGATCAATGAAATCACAATGTCTGGGGGTGAGATTTGGGCAGAGTTTTTAAGAAGTTTCTCTTGTGATTTTAAGTTGTTACCAGATCTGAGAACCACAGATCTAGACTGAGGGAAGATCAACAGCAAAGATACATGGGTGTGGAATGGCAGGCCATGAGGCTGGTAAGTGGTAGAGCCTCCAATTCCAGATACAAAAGTACAAAGAATGGTTTCTTCTTTTTTTATTTGCAAAGTTGTAGGTTTACAGAAAAATCATGCAGAAAATACAGAATTATCATATACTGCTCTCATTAACACCTTGCATTAGTGTGTTGCATTTGTTACAATTGATAAAAGAATATTTTTACGAGTATACTATTTATATTAGGGTTCAGTGCTTGTGTTATATAGTACTAAGATTTTTGTTTTTACAAATTTTTACTCTAGTAACATATATACAACCTAAAATTTCCCCCTTTAACCACATTCAAAAATATAATTTGGTGCTGTTAATTACATTCATAGTGCTGTGCTACCATCACCACTATCCATTACCAAAAATTTTCCAAATAGAAACTGTATAATTTAAGCATTCACTCCCTATTCCCTACCCACATCCTGGCCTCCGGTAACGTATTTTCTAGTTTCTGAGTCTATATATTTGCTTATTCTAATTGTCTCCTATCACTTAGGTCATACAACATTTGTCCTTTTCGTGTGGCTTATTTCACTCAACATGATGTCTTCAAGGTTCATCCAGGTTGTCACATGTATCAGAACTTTATTCCTTTTTACAGCTGAATAATATTCCATTATATGTATGTATACATTTTCTTTAGCCATTCATCTGTTGATGGACACCATCTTTTGGCAATAGTGAAAAATGCCACTATGAACATTGGTGTGCATTTAGCTGTTCAAGTCCCTTTTTTAATTCTTTTGGTTATATACCTAGAAGAGTGATTGTCAGGTCATATGGTGAGTCTAAACTTGACTTTCTGAGGAACCACCAAACTGTCTTCCACAGTGACTGCATCATTCTACATTCCCACCAAAAATGAATGAGTGCTCCTATTTCTCCACATCCTAACACTAGTAATTTTCCTTTCTTTTTTTTTTTAATAGTAGCCATTCTAGTGGGTGTGAAATGGTATCTCGCTGAGGTTTGTTTGTTTTTTTAATTCTTTTATTTATATTTTTCTTTAATTTTGCTGAGGTTTTAATTTGCATTTCCCTAACAGCTAGTGATGTTTGACATATTTTCATGAATGTTTTGTTCATTTGTATATATTCTTTGGAGAAATGTCTGTGCAAATCTTTTACCTATTTTAAAATTAGGTTGTTTGTATTTTTTGTTGTTGAGTTGTATGATTTCTTTATATACTCTGGAAATTAAACTCTTATCAGATATGTGGTTTAAAAATATTTTCTCCCATTGAGTAAGTTGTCTTTTTACTTTCATGATAAAGTCCTCTGATGCACAAGTTTTTAATTTTGATGTGATCTCATTTATCTTTTTTTTTTTCTTTTCTCATGCTTTTGGTGTAAAGTCTAAGAAACCATTGCCTAACACAAGATCCTAAATATACTTCCCTGCATTTTCTTCTAGAAGTGTGATAGTTCTTGCTCTTAAATTTAGGTCTCTGATCTATTTTGAGTTGATTTTTGTATAGGTATGAGGTAGGAGTCCACTTTCATTTTTTTTGCATATGGACATCCAATTTTCCCAGAACCATTTGTTGACGAGACAATTCTTTCCCCATTGAGTGGGCTTGGTACCCTTGTCAAAAGTCAGTTGGCCATACATGTGTGAGTTTACTTCTGAAATCTCCATTAAATTCCATTGGTGTATAGGTCTGTCCTTGTGCCAATACCATGGTGTTTTGATTACTGTGGCTTTGTAATGTTTTAAGATTGGGAAGTTGAGTCCTCCAACTTTGATCTTCTTTTTCATGATGGCTTTGGCTATTCGGGGCTCCTTACCCTTCCACATACATTTGATGATTGGCTTTTCCATTTTTGCAAAGAAGGCTGTTGGAATTTTGATTGGGATTGTGTTGAATCTGTAAATTGCTTTGGGTAGAATTGACATTGTAATAACATTTATTCTTCCTATCCATGAATATCGGGTATCTTTCCATTTATTTAGGCCTTCTTTGATTTCTTTTAGCACTGTTTTGTAGTTTTCTGTGTACAAGTACTTTATATCATTGGTTAGATTTCTTAACCACTCATCATTGCTGTTTCCACATGACTGAGATGCTATTAGTTGTGATGCATTAAATAATGTTAAAGTTAAAGAACCCGAACAATTTAGTGGTTTAAGGCAACACATTTGTTTGTGTGTGCTTCCTTCTACTGAAGGCCATTGGGGGTTTCTGTTTCTGTTTGATGTCATTTTCACTCAGAGTCTGTGGCTTTTGGAGCCTTCACTGTATGGAACCAGTTTCTTGGCCAAGGAAAAGGAAGTAGTGAATCATTCACCAACACTTATAGGCTTTCACTGGAAGTGACACATGACACTTCTTCTCATATGCATTGGTCAAATCAAGTCACATGACCACACCTAGCATCAAGGGTGTGGGGAATGCTATCTCATCATGTGCCTGAAATATAACCAGAATATTAAAAAGATAATTATCATTAAGCTATATGAAATAAAATTGGACTTGATGGTCAAAGGCAGCCAGTTCTATTCATCTGAAGCTCCACACTATAATGTGACCTGGAAGTAGTTCTTTCACTATATTTGTGCCACTTAGGGTATCTCTAGGGAAACTGCATGTAGTACTTTTCATTCTTACATCAAATGCTACCACTTTCAATTTCTTAACCCAGTTTCTGAGCTTACTAGAAGGGTAAGACTTCAGTTTCCAAGATTTCAGCACTTCCCATATTTATTCAGATGGAAACTCTCTTTCATCTTTACAGGGTAAAATTAATGTAATAATGACTTCTTGAACGAACTGGAATACTTATTCACCCAAGTTCCATTTCTCCTTTTCTAATTGTGGAGGCCTACTTGTAAATATGATTTCTCAGGCCAATTGACTCATGCCAGCTTCCTCCCAACTTTGTTTCTGTTGCTTCGAAATGAAAATAATATTTACCAAATTCTTTATGATTTCTAAGAACTTAACCACATGTAGTACCATTTAACCCCCAATTAAACTCTACGGTGAAGGTATTATTCAATCCTATTTTACAAATTAGGAAACTGAGGTTCAGAAAATTGAGACAGGGTCTCACAGAGACTTCTGAAGTCACTTGATGGCCACCCTAGTCTTCTACTTTGTATCATTTGATCCCTTTAATG
The DNA here is from genome assembly GCA_029593785.1 of Cabassous unicinctus. Lineage (NCBI taxonomy): Eukaryota > Metazoa > Chordata > Mammalia > Cingulata > Chlamyphoridae > Cabassous > Cabassous unicinctus. Next base: position 3,339 of record JAQZBX010093423.1, on the reverse strand, counting down.
AATCAAAGTATTCATTCATTCATACAACAAAAAATTATTACCTAGTGTAATCCTAGAATTGGGCCAACTTTAGGGAGTATAACATATGATCTCTTGCCTTGGGGGAGTACACTGTTGGAAACAATACTGTGTTTTCACACATTTTACTTGAAGTTGTGTGTATCCCAGCAAAACATGTTCTTAAATCTAATCCATTTCTGTGGGTGTAAACCTATTGCAAATAGGATCTATTGATGAGGCTACTTCAGTTAAGGTATGACCCACCTCATTCAGGACTCCTATTACTGGAGTCCTTTATAAATGGAATGCTAGAGAGAGAGTGACAGGGGGTGGGGGCAGAGAGAGAGAGAGAGAGAGAGAGAAGAGAGATCCAGCTATGGAAGCAAGAAGCTGAAATCAGTGAAACCCCGAAGAGAAGGGAGAGAGCAGCAGACACTGCCATGTGTTTTGCCATGTGGCAGAGAGCCACGGATCGCCACAGCCAGTCTTCAGGAAGAAAACATCACCTTGGTGATGCATTGATTTGTTCATTTTCCAGGATTATATCCATAAGTAAATAAATTCCCATTGCTTAAACTGAACCATTTCATGGTGTCTGCTTTGGGCAGCCTGAGAAACTAAAACCCTAGGCTCTTACTCTAAACTCAGAGGATGACCCTGATTTATCAAAACCAGTCAAAGAAATCTCATAAAGTAGATTTGAGAGTGGGTCCATGGCCTATTTCTAGGAAATAAGTTATAATGGGCAGTCTTCTGGAAAGACCTTCCCTTCTCAAATATAAAAACAAGGGCCAGTGGGAAGCGGATGTGGCTCAAGTGATTGGGCTCCTGTCTACCATATAGGAGGTCCAGGGCTTGATTCCCGGGGCCTCCTGGTGAAGGCAAGCTGGCCTGCATTGCGAGCTGGCCTGAGCAGAGAGCTGGCCCACATGGAGTGCTGGCCCGTGGAAGAGTGCTGGCCCTCACAGAGTGCTGACCTGCATGGAGACCTGGTGCAGCAAGATGATGCAACAAAAAGAGACACAGAGGAGAGACACTAAGAGACACAAGAGAACAGGCAGCTGAGGTGGCGCAAGAGATTGAGCACCTCTCTCCCACTCTGGAAGGTCCCAGGATTGGTTCCCAGTGCTACCTAAAGAGAATACAAGCAGACAGAAGAACACACAGTGAATGGACACAGAGACCAGACAATACGGGAGGGTGGGGAATAAATAATAAATCTTTAAAAAAATAAAACAAGGGCTTGTGAAGTGAAAGTCCATCTGCTTCTCCTTTATTCTTCCCAAACTTGGACATGATGTCCAGAAACCCTTCCATGTTCCGTGGCCATATTGTGACAAACTAACATGGAAGAGCAGAAAGGTAGAGGAGTCTGGGACCTAAATGACATTGTTGACTCCCTGGGCTGTCTACATCTAGACTTCTTGTTATGAGAGGAATATCAACCCCTTACTGGTGTGTACTTCTGTGAATTGGATTTTCTGTTACTTTTAGTTGAATGAATTCCTAAGTGATTCAACTGGCTATTTTGACGACAGCCTCATAAACAAATTTCTGTTTGTATTATGGTTGTTAGTCATTGCCTGCCCAGTGATATCTGAAGGACTCTACCCCATCCAAAGACCCCATTGCTGAAATACTGAAATAGCAAATGGAAAGGCTGTGTTCTGCACAGTGGGATCATTCTCCTCACAGATGTGGCTGATCCCAGGACAGCCTGAAGCCTTGCATGGAAAAAAGGAACTGGAGGGACTAGGGTTTTCTTTCAGGAATCCATAATCTGGAATACAGAGAATGAGTCAGTGAGCTAAGAGAACCGAGTTAAAGTTCATAGAGAGGATTTGGAGCTGGGATGTATATTATGGACTATGCACAAGTTGAAATCATGAGGAAGCTGGTCAAGAGTAGAGGTGCAGAGAGAAGCACAAAGAGATACTTGAGTAAAGAGCACAGGAAACAGATGCCTTGGAAGTTCCTGATGGTGCCCTGATTTCAGACGATGTGTGTCCTTGCCATGAATCACCCTCTCCTTGGGATTACATGAGTGAATCTCCGTCCTTTTCATCAAATAAGTGCTGATGAATATGCTAGGCACTAAAAACTACATTTTGAGTTAAGTTTTAACATCTCCCAATCCCCTTTTCCTTGTATGTATAGTGCAAAAGTTAACACCTCCTTCAAAGATTTGTTGTGGGGCTTATAGGTGAACAACACCTAGCACAGTGCATTGCACAACACTCCAGCTTAGTGAATATCAATTCCTTTCGTATGCCCTAGGAGCTAGAGCTGTGTGGAGGTAGAATGGATTGCCCTGGAAGCAAGTATGCAAGGAGAACCAAGGCCACAGCCTTGGATGGATCCTTAAAGTTACCTTTCTTTTCCAAGATTCATTATTGGATCATTAATAATGAATAAGATTCATTATTCATTATTCTTCCTGTCTCTGATTGAACCAGCTTCAATTGAACCAGCTTCTCCAAGTAAACAAGCCTAACTCCTTTGTACCAGTCCCCCCAAAGGAGTGGAATACAATGATTGCTTAGGCCTGGGCCATGAGCCCACCATTGTCACATGCCAGATTGGACCCACACAGAATGTGGAAGGGTTAATTTCACAAAGAAAGGGATGTTGAGCAGGCATAAAAAAGATATGTCCCCTATAACAGATCATTCTGTCCTTTGTGCTTCTCTAACACTACCTGAATAAAAACTACCTGAATAGTAGTTCTTATTTGTTGGGCATTTACTATATGTCTGGTAGTTTACTAAATGCTTTTCATGGACAATCTCATTTAGTTCTTATGCTAAATGCTTTTCATGGACCATCTCACTTAGCGCTTATAGCAATCTAAGATGCAGGCAATATTATCATTACTTTACAGAGTGATAGCTGAGACCAGAGAGACTAAGCAAGTTGCACATAGCTACACGGCTGATAAGTAGTTGAGATGGAACCTGTAACCGTGGGGAATTTGATGTAATTATGAATTCCAAAAATATAATTGGATCATGCCTGTAATCTGATCTGTTAATATGGGCATGATTGAATTATGCTTAGGGCGTTGACTGGGCCATGTCAGTCAGTAGGGAGTTGAGCCCCACCCCCTGGTGGGTGGGGAATTGAATATAAAAGGCAAGGCCAAGAACAGAGTTGAAGCAGTCTTTTGAGGAGAAGCAGTCTTTGAGAAGCAGCTTTGATGTTGGAAAGAAGCCCCAGGAGAAGAGAACCGAACCGTTCGCCTGATCGCCTACAGCTGACCTTGTGGAGGAAACAGGAGCTAAGCCCGGAGAGAAATGCAGCCCCGGGAAGAGAGGAAGCCAAGAAGCCTGAACCCTAGGC
>JAQZBX010093422.1:0-12155 GCA_029593785.1 Cabassous unicinctus | reverse complement strand
TTTTTTTTTTTTTTGAGGAATTACCTCTGCCCCTTTTCTATCAAGACATTTTTTCAATTTATTTAAAATAATGTCAAGCACCTGGTGTCAGTTTTTAGGAAAATGTCCAAACAGGTCCAAACAGGCAGACACAGTTCCTTGGGAAAATGTTTGCTTTAAACCCCCTACAACCAGATACCCACATGGTAATGAAGGCTGACAATGTTGAGAGCATTATGGGTCAGTAAGGGATGTGGTGAGGCTCATTTAAACAGCAGAAAGCCTTCCTCCTGTGGGTAAGCTGCCTTTTTCTTGATTCAGCATTTGTGTGTTTGCTACAACCTTTGCCTATCTTACAGAGTCCAAACAAATTTGATGCTGACACAATTGCTTATTTTTTCTGTGCTTCTGTGGATGGGGCAAAAATTTGGAACTTCCTACTCTGCTATTTCCACTGTCACTCCTGCATTCATAATCATTTTAAAAACAAATAGGATATGATATAAGGGGAAATGATCAAATGACTTAAAGACATTCTGTCTCATGATCTATTGAGTATTTTCATTTTTCAAATTAACATATTTCATTGGTTAAACTAGATAGGAAATTCATTCAATGGCTTCAGCAAAATTTAATGTAAAAACATTTATTTCAAGAAGTTTGTAAGCTTATTGCATATCAATGGGGAAAAAGAGATGATCATATACAGTACTGAAATCTTATTTTTTCCTCCCATGATTCAGGCTCTTTCTTCCCATTGCAATGGAAACCAATTAAATCACTGTAAATCCCTCCCCCCCCAGATACTCCCACTTTTTAGTATAAACACCTAGTCATCAATTACAATATTCAAAGATTCATAGGGTGGACCAGAAGACTTCTGTCTTTTTAAGAAAGTTCCTCATGTTTATCTTAAACAGATAGGAATATAAGCATATCTAGTCAAAATGTTCTTAAGGTTATTCTCACCTCCATGACGTAGCAACTAGGACCGGACTTACCCTCCCAACATAAACAAATACAAAATTGCACAAAATGTAGGAAACAAAAGTTTTGACATTGAACAACAGGCAGAACAGGAATGTGAATTCTAAGAGACAGAAAGCAATGATGAAGACCCCATGACAAGTCTGGCTACCTGCCTGAGGTACTTACTGGAATGTAGGGCATTCCAAGAAGATAACAATGGGCTTATTGAAATGAGGAGACAAATATTGGACTTGGGAAGGCAGTGGAAATGAAATATGTCAGACAGAGTATATTGAGGAAGGAGGTATTCAGAAAAGAAACTCCAAAAATCTCAAAGAAACTGACTTGTGTTTGTGGTTGTAATACAGGAGGTAAAACCCAGGAAGGCTGACCAAATATTTTGATATTCCAAAGAAATCACTCAGGAGACCAGCAGGAATAGACATGCCTTTAATAGTTACAGGACCTGAAGGTGGCCACTGGAAGTTACCGTGCCACCCTCGGGGGGTAGGGGTTTATAAATGTATTGGGGTAGGGTGGGGGTTGGGGGATGGACAGTGCCCAGAACAGCTACAGAAATGCTACAGAAATATGCTTGTGCATGTGATTCTTAGAACATTCTTACCACATCCTTGCTCTCATCTTCAAGGACTTGGCTGCTGGCAAGTTCAGCCCTTCTCTTCCCTCAGTTCTTGTCAACAGGGAGGAGGAGGAGGGGGGATGGGCAATTATGTTAACCCCTCAGTGGATGAATACTAAATATGCATTCCTATGGTCAAAGTACACTGGAAAGAATAACCATGTACTTGTAAGCTGAACAATTCAAGGTAAGAGAAGCCAGGTAGACATTAGAATTCCAAGTAACGAGGGTCCTTGTTGAATGCTGTTGATTTTGTACTTAATGTAGTTACTGAAATCAGGTTTTTTCAATATTGGAATGTCTTTTTGGAATTCAGAGGGTGGAGTGTAGCACTTTGGCATTATTTAGGAATTCCAAAAATAGATATTTGATCATATTTATAAACTGGTCTTTTCCTCTGGGCATGATTAAATTATGATTAGGGCTTTGATTGGTCCACATCAGTAAGCCGTTGAATTCCCGCCCCTTGGTGGGTGGGGACTCATAGATAAACAACATGGCAAAGGGCAGAGTTGGAATTCTGATGCTGAGTTTTGAGCTAAATCTTTAGAAGTGAACACACAGGAGAAGAACACAGAGGAACAGAGACAGCTCTTAGACACGGCAGAAACCCCCAGGAGAGACAGAATCATTTGCCTGATCCTGATAGTCTACAGCTGGGCTCGTGTAGAGGCACTAAGCCTAGAGAGCATCATAGTCTACAGCTGAACTCATGGAGAAAACAAAGGAGCTGAGCCTGGAGAGTAGCAAGCCCAGGGAAGAGAGGAACCCAGGAAGCCTGAACCCTCACAGATGTTGGCAGCCATTTTGTTCCAACACGTGGCAATAGACTTTGGTGAGGGAAGTAACTTAAGCTTTATGGCCTGGTAACTGTGGGCTTTTATCCCAAAGAAATACACTTTATAAAAGCCAACAGATTTCTGGTATTTTGCATCAGCACCCCTTTGGCTGACTAAAACAGGTGCCTAAGAGTTACCTACTGGGAGCCTCCAAGTTGCTTAAATGTGGCTTCTTTCTAAGCCAAACTCAGCATTTAAATGCATTACCTACCCCCCAGTGTGGGACATGTCCCTGGGGATGAGCCTCCCTGGCACCAAGGGATTACTATCAAGCACAAGCAGGTGATGCAACTGGAAAAAGACCTTGGATAAAATGGGGAAAAGGTAAATACAAATGACTTTATTTGTAAGAGACTTCAAAGTCAGTCAGGAGGTCATCAGAGAGGTAATGCTTATGCTCGTCACAGCAGGATATCATAGACTGTCAAAGTAGATACTACCCCAAGGCAGATAGCTCTGCAGTTTGGTGCCTTGCCAACAGGCCCTACTTTGCGGTTTGTACTCCCAAGTGTGACAGAGTTGGACGCAGCTGTGATTTCTCTACACATGCTTCTCCTTTCCCTTTTATTTGAACCTATATTTGGTGCTGGAGATGGTAGGTATATATCCAAGAGACTTGAATCTTTGGGCTGGCCATGTGCCAGCTAGGCCCTGAGCCTCAGTGGAGTTGCTACACTTACTCTCCAGTTGATTGGACTCACCCAGGACAACTAACAAGGAGGTGAGGATGGACAACCACCACATCAAGGAACCAAGAGAGTCTACAACTGCAAGCAAGAGAGTCCCATCTATCAGCCCTATGGGATCAAAGCACCCTCTCAATTAGAGGTGGAGTGGGCATCACCATCCCAGAATCCTCAGGATTAGGCAATAAAATATGGACTAGAGTGGACTTACTGGTATTCTACTATAGACTTATTGTGATTCTAGCAATGGAAGAAATTATATCATGGATGTGGTCACTGGATGTGCTGAAGTCAGGGAAAGGGAAAAAGAGGTGTAATATGGGGGCATTTTCAGGACTTGGAATTGTCCTAAATGACATTGCAATGACAGATACAGGCCATTATATGTCCTGCCATAACCTACAGAATTGAGTGGGAGAGTGTGTAAACTACAATGTAAACTATAATCCATGCCTAGTGGCAGTCCTCCAAAATGTGTTCATCAATTGCAATGAATGTACCACACTAATGAAAGAAGTTGTTAATTAATGTGGGGAAAAGTGGGAGGTGTGGGGGGTGGGGCATATGGGAATCACTTATTTTTTTCTATGTAGCATTTTATATAATCTTGGTATCTTTAAAAATAAATAAAAAATATATTTTTAAAAAGCTGCAATTCCCCATATTGTTCATGTAAAGATTCAAAATAAGGGAGCTAGTGTGGTTTAAGCAGTTGAGCACCTGTTTCCCACATGGAAGATACCGGGTTCGGTTCCTGGTGCCTCCTAATAACATAAAAGCAAAAAACAAGCAAACAAATAAAAAAATCAACTCAGGGGAGTCGATGTGGCTCAGTGCTTCCCACATACGAGTTCCTGAGGGATTCAATTCCTGGCCCTGGTACCTCAGAAAAAAAAAAAAAGAAGATTCAAAATAATACCATTCAAAAAGGTAGGTATTCCTAATTTAATTCTAACATTTGCTTGGTAATTCAATGTACCTACAACACCCAAAGCAACATTGCAAAAGAACAAAGTTGGAATATTAACACAATATATTTCCAAGCCTCAGTCATCAAAACAGTATATTATTTGTCTAAAATCATAAAATTAAATCAGGAAACAGAAGAGAAAGACTAGGAATAAACTTTCCAAATACTATTTAGTTGGGCCATAGAATAAAACATATATTTCAAACAATGTAACTTCCAAAGGAATATATTGGAGACTGAACGAAGAAATCGAGAACAAATTTACAACATAAAAATCTGAAAAAGAAGCTATATCTATAACCCAGTTTTAAAATGGGTAAACATTTTAGACATTATAAAGAAGATTAATGGTAAACAAGCACATGGAAAAGTGTTCATTATTATTAGTCACCTGTTAAATAAAAAATAAAATAACAATTGGATGCCAGTTTATGCAAATTACAATGGTGAAAAAAGACAACTTCCATATCTAATATTTGGAAGGATGAGGAGGAAACGTAACTCAAATACAGTTGTTGGGAATGTACTGTTCTACAAATTTTGGAAAGTTTGTGTTTATATTTTATAAAATTAGATATATATTTACCTTATGACCCAGTAATTACACTTATTTTCCAAGAGAAAGTATTTCATATATCCACAAATATTAAAGAATGTTCATACTAGATATTTCCACAAGAGGCCAAAACTCAAATGTCCATCAACTAGGGAATGGTTAAAGAATTGTATAATATCCATATAATAGAATAACATCCAACATTATAAACACAACATCAACGAATTTTAAAAACAATATGCTGAGTGAGTTAAGCCAGGCTGAGAGAATGTATTTTATGATTCCACTCACATGAATTTCAAGAACAGGGAAAAGAAGTCTCGTGATAGAACTGAGAACAGCAGTTTCCTGGAGGTAGACGGTGATGTTGTTTGGGCACTAAGGTATGAAGATATTTCCTTGATGATGAAAATGGCACAGAATTCAGAAGATATGAAGCTTGAGGTAATTTTGTTTTTTCTTTTGTTTGAAACATGCAGTACATCTTGATTTAGGTGGCGGGTGCAAATGAAATACATCGTTAAAACTCATTGATTTGCACATGCTAGCTTTGTGTTTCAATATGTAAATATCACTCAATTTTTCTATAAATGGGAGTCAATGAGGAAGGGGACATAGATAAAATAGGATGAAATAAAAGTATACTACCTTACAAGCAAATTTAACTCTCTATGAGACTGTACTAGACATTATCCCACAGTGGTGTGAACTCAGCTCAAGAAATAATACAGTTGAAACAATCATTTTGGTAATGTGTTGAATTGCAATAATTGTTACAGGTTTGCATTATGGAAGAACAAGGAATAACTTTCATTCATTTTAAAATGTGGACTAAGAAAGATCTGAATTTAATTTCAAATCCTCTAGTTATTAATTTTATGAAATCAGGTAAATTGCAGTTTATTTGAGTTAGTTGGACTCTGACTATGAGAACAATAATATGTTTTCAAGTATGGTGTAAGTGATATATTTATAACAAAGTGCCTAAGACATATTTGTCTTTGAGTAATAAATTCAAATAAAAAACCCCAAATCATGATTATTAAATCATTTATAATTTCATAAAAACTGTACAACTGTTTAAGTTTTACTGAAATTGAGGTGTTATTTATTACTTTTCTCTTTATAACAATGATTATTGACTCTGTGTAAGTAAATGTGCACTTTTACATCCTGTAGTATCCATTGGACTGTACAGATAAGTTATTTGATTTTCTTTTTTCTGTTTCCTTGAATTACCCTTTATCTCTTCTCACTGGGGAATAGGTAGGGTGCCCTAGATAATTAGCAGGTACAACAAGGCAATTTTCTTAGTCTCTGGGATGATTTGGATATAATCAATGAGTTACGTATTTCTTCCTAAGGGAGCATCACAAAAGAGAAATGAAACCATAAATTCATCTTACCAAAAAAAAAAAAAAGATTAATTTTAGAGAAGAAAATTGATTTTTTATTAACGATGAGTGGATAAGAATTGTCTTTCATTGTGGCTATCACTTGGATTTTGGTAATGACCCATGACTCCTGTCTTCTGACCTTAGACTCCTTTAATGATCACTGACAACTGATAAGTTCAAGCACAGCCAAAGACTGCATTATCTCATTTATTACCTGGAATTCTCTGAGGCAGTATGGTGACTTTATGGCATGCAATCCTATGAATTGTGTATGTGCACCAGACATATTTGATCCCCATGAGCTGATAGTGACATTTGGATACTGCAAGTGAAGAGGAAGTTAAAAATATCTGAACACTTAATCACTGATCACATCAAATAAAATTTATTAAGATTGGGGTTGCCAGATAAAAATACATGATGCTCAATTACATTAGAATTTCAGATAAAAAACGAAGAACCCATTATCATAAGTACATCTATGCAATAGTTGATTCATAACAAATATTCTCTCCATACAAGTATGTCCAATAGAATATTTGATAAAAATGGGGATTTTTAGTATAAGTATGTGCCATGCAATATTTGATAAACTGAGAATAATTTTAGGTATGTCCCTTGCAGTTTTGTTGTTGTTGTTGATCATTTGCTTGCTTGTTTATTAATTTTTTTCTTAGTAGGTTGCTTACCACTGGTTCTGCTTATGTAGAATGGTCATTATAAATTGACTGAGAAAACTGACAAATAAATAGTGAGATATTTCTGAGTTATGGAGTTACAGAGAACCCTCTGAACCCAAAGTAATTTCTGATACCACCATGTCTAAAGATTGAAAAATCAGCAATTCCTTTGCACAATTTGTATCGTGTTTGCTCTAATAGTTATTCCTAAATGGAGGTATTTAAAATGTGCACAATTTAAAAGGTCAGTAGATGTCAGAGATACTCTTTTTTCACACAAGCAAAATGGGCAAAGCAAAAGAATCCAGATATCTTCAGAAGGAGGTAGTGTCTGACAGTTCCTTTGCTCAATCCAGTGGTTCCCCTACTCTATAGTAAAATCTCATGATTGCAGACCCTGCAACACCACAAATTTGACAGAGAGTTTTCAAGTGAAGATAGACTTATAGCTCGCATATTGTGGGGGCAGAGGCATTTGGAAGGCAGAGAGGGGTTCAATGGAAAATCAGCAAACAACCTCAGGAACTAGTCACACCAATCTCCAGTATTGCACTGCCCAGCTCCCCACCCCAAATTCCTCCATCAGGCTAGCAAATACAAGCTAAAATTATAGAAAATTCCTGGAAATGCTGCCACTCTCTTGAAAGTTTGAGCCAGACACAGGACCAAAAATCATCCTTACCAGATAATAGCCACAAGCTGGCTCCAGACAGCAGTTGTTTCAAACTAACTGCTAGATCTCTGGAGGAATTAGGCGTGGGGATAGCTGGGGCCCTTGAATTCCCTACCTTATAACTGTAAAATGCTCAATCTGCAGAATGCATTCCATGATAAGAATTGTATACTACTTTTTATGTGACTTGATACTTTGAGTTCAATTTTGCTTCCAATTGAAAATCATACTTGCAGAGTTCTAGGTTTCCATTGAAGATTAGCTTACTGTGAGAGGAGTTTAAAAGTGAATCCAAATGGATTAGGCTAAAGCAACTTCAGTATCTTCAATGACAGTAGTTCCAATTTGATTTACTGATATTCCTTGTAAAATTGTATGAAAGGAAGGGGACAGAATTTCACTCTGTAATTTGAAAATCATAGTGTTATACTCTAAATTTTCCATTGTTCAGTTACAGAAATCAATTTAAAGTGTGAAATATATGATGTAATAAATTCACAAATACATATTTTCAATGTCTTATAAGACCTTTTCATCTTCCCTATGTTATATTAGATGAAATAAAGCATACAAAAATAAATAATGAAAATCCCTGAATAATGAGGTAAATCAAAGATTTTAGCAGGTATGTGTTGAGATTTTGTGGTCCTTGATGTTTATACAAATTGTGGATTTTCACTTTTTAAAATTAAAATTATAAATATAAATTGAGGCATAAATGTAAATACTTATTTACACTGGAAAAGAAAAAAATTTCAACTATAAACAATTTTCTCATGGTCATGTAATCCATAAAATTCATAAATACAATGTTTTTATTAATTAAATTGCAACTAGGCCATTCTGGTTGGGAGAAGTGCTGTTAGAAGCCATTTGATCTCAGAGCAAAAAGCATCACTTAATAAGGCATGTCATTAATTTTTAATGATTTAATATGCCCTCCTCCACACCTCCAATAAGGATTTATTAACTCAATTCCTTCTTAGCTGGCTCTTAGAAATCAGGTCAGATCCCGAAGGTAACCTAGTGTTAAGCATAATGCAATGAAGTGGAAGATGGAATAGAAAGTAAAGGAGACCTACGATTCTGATGAACGTGATCCTGAGGAATGTAATTTTATGTTGCTTACAAAGATACATCACTATATGAGTGCTTTGCCAGGCCCGACCCAGGGTCTTGGAAGAGTCCATGCAAGTAAGAGACTCTAAAACTTAAGTTTCAATAGCATCATGTTAACTCTGCCTCTTCCTTTAAAAATATCAAAATTCCACGAGAAATCCTAGCTAAAAATTGAAGTGTATAAAGAAAAATTGTGATGTCATCATGTAGATAAAATAGCCTAATATTTCTATATTAACAGCGCTATTTTTTTTTATTCTTTTCTTTATTAATTTTTTTATGTTTAGGGAACCTTTAGATTACATAAAAAATAAGGGATTCCCATATGCCTCACTCCCTCTCCCTCCCACATTTTCCCATATTAACAACATCCCTCTTTAATGTGGTACATTTGTTACAATTGATGAACACATATCGGAGCATTGCTACTAACTATGGATTACAATTTACATTATAGTTTTACCCTGTTCCGCACAATTTTGTAGGTTATGTCAAAATATACAACGGCCTGTATCTGTCACTGCAATGTCATGCAGGACAACTTCAATGTCCCCAAAACACCCCCATATTACACCTATTCTTCCCTCTTGCATTCCTCAGAACCTCAGGTGGCCACTGCCTTTTACATCAATGATAAGAGTTCTTCCATTGCTAGACTAATAAGTCTATAGCAGAATAATAATAAGTCTACTTTATTCCATTGTTCCTTCCCCAATCCTGAGGATTTGGGGGATGGTTATGCCCACTTCTGCTTTTAACTGAGAGGGGGCTTACATACCATGGGGCAGATGGATGGAGCTATCTTCCTTGCATTTGCAGTACTCTCTGTTCCTTGGGATGGGCCTTGTCCATTATCTTCTCCTGGTTAGTTGTCCTGGGTGAGTCCAATGAACTGGAGAGTAGGTGCTGCAACTGTGCAGAAATTCAGGTCTCAACTAGCATGTGGATGGAACAAAGATTTAAGTCTTTATTTATCAAGTATAGCACTAATTACAGGTTCAATAAAAGGGGCAGAAGAACCAGGTGTAGAGTACCTATAAATGAGTCTAACATTGTTACACTGGGGAGCATAAATTCCAAAGTAAAGCCCACTGACAGGGTGCCAAATTCCTGAGCTGTCTAACAGCATTGTGGTCTTGTTACCAATGGGTATGCTCCAAACATTGTTGTTGAATCTATTTTAATTCAATCGGTTATATCAGTGTGTAATGATTTTCATATGGATACCTCTACTTTGGGAAGCTAGAGATTCTACCATTATTTAATAGCTTCAAAATCAGATGCTGGGATTATTTTTCTATCACAAATTAGGAAGAAATATTCTTCTATATATACAAATACTATGTTTAGGTATTATTACATGAAAGCTAATAACATTGCCTTGTTTCTTCCCAGAAGAGATAACTGAATAAAATGGGCCAATGGAATCTGACAGTGCTGCCTGAATTCATTCTACTGGGAGTCACGAGGCACCCTGAGCTGCAGGGTCCCCTCTTTGGGGTCTTTCTCATCATCTACGTGGTCACAGTGGTGGGCAACCTGGGCATGATCATCCTGACTTTGCTTTGTTTAAGCTACACTTTGATTATCCAAACACACTTTCCAGTATATTTACCTTGTTACGACTTGTCTCAAAGGTGGACTCCCGCCTCCACACACCTATGTATTTCTTATCAGACACCTGGCTTTCACTGATCTTGGCAATTCCACTGTCATTCGTCCCAAGATGCTGGTAAATTTTGTCATAGACCAAAATACCATTTTCTATTATGCCTCTGCCACACAGATGGCTTTCTTCATTGTGTTTATTATCAGTGAACTTTTCATGTTATCACCCATGGCCTATGACTGCTATGTGGCCATCTGTAACCATGTCCCAGACAATTTGTCATGTGTTTGTGGGTATCCCCTACCTTTACAGCACCTTTCAGTCTCTGATGATTACAATTAAGATTTTTGTGTTGACCTTTTGTGGCTTTAATGTTATCAGTCATTTTTACTGTGATGATATAGCTTTGTTACCCATGCTGTGTGCAAACAGAAGAGAACTAGAATTGCTGATCATAGTATTTTCAACATTTAATTTGATTTCCTCCCTTCTAGTAGTCCTAGTGTCCTACATGTTGATATTAATAGCCATATTTCAAATGCATTCTCCTGAAGGCAGCAACAAAGCTTTCTCCACATGTGGTCTCATCTGACAGTGGTGATTGTGTTCTATGCGACTCTACTAATTATGTATGTGCAGCCCATATCTGCTCATTCTTTTGATACTGACAAAATAATCTCTGTATTTTATACTTTAATTGTCCCCATGTTTAACCCCCTAATTTATAGCTTAAGAACAAGGAGGTAAAAAATGCCTTCTATAGGGTCTTAAAAATCCATACAAACATTTTATTTAATATTAAACATAGAATAATGTTCCAATACATTATTATAACAAAGGCAGATGTCACCTGATAATGTTTCTATTAGATATAATTATGTTTTCTTTGGCTCTTGAGCAGAGAGTCACAGAAAAATTAATTGTTTCCTTATATTCAGCCTATTTACTACCTATATTTTAGTTCTCAGTTTAAATGTCACTTCCTCCCCAAAACTCCTTCTTGTGATTGGATGTGCCCTGATGTTTTTCCATAGAACCTCATCCTTCCACTGATGGGAAACTTACTATATTCTATATCATTATACTGTGTGTTTGCTTCTGTCAGTTATTTTAAGGACAGGGTTCTTCTCAATCTTATTTTAATCATATTTTCTAATCTAAAACAGCTGTGCTGACAAAGTTGAAATACACTTCAACTTTTCCTGTTGGCATCATGAAGTATTCATTTGTCTTGTTATCAGTCATTTTTACCGTGATAACCTTTTAAAGTTTTTATCTATGCTTGAAATAGACTTGATAATTTTGATCTGCTCTCATTTAATTTGATTTCCTTCCTCCCATGGTAATTAATGCCCTCCATGCTGATGCTCAGGGTCCAAATGCACAGAGAGTAGCTAGGAAAGAAAGGAATGGCAATGAAAAGTGAATTAAAACATAGTGGAGAACAGAAGGAAGGGAACAAAGGAAAGGAAGGGAACAAAGGGACTAAAGGATTTATTAAATATGATAGCTGGTGGTAAACATGATGAGGAAAATCTATGGTAAAAACCATGGAAAATATAGGCATATTTTCTAATTCATATTATTACTGGATTTGGAGACTATTATGTTGTAAAGAAGAAAGAAAAACATGCCAATAGAACCAATTACTCCAGCATAAAAAACTTTTATTACCAAACACCCCCCAAAAATCTTAGTAATTAAATATGTGAAAAATAATACCATTCATTAATAGAATATATATGTAAGAGGAAGGGGATTTAAATTTTAATAAATTTAAAAACATTCTAATGAAGCAATATACCCTTTTCCCATTATTTTACATTACAAACATTTGGGTGCAGATATTTATATAATTGCAGATTTTTTTTTATTCCCCCAAAATTAACAAATAACAAAACATATTCCTATATTTCATACTTTTTCATATTACCCAAATAATTAAAGATAATAATTACAAGAGAAAGTCTTGTGCCATAATTAATACAAAGTGAAGTTAAAGCACAGTTTTTGCTCTCCTTGCTTTGGACTAGCTAGT
>JAQZBX010093421.1:0-12155 GCA_029593785.1 Cabassous unicinctus | reverse complement strand
AAAGAAAGAAAGAAAGAAAGAAAGAAAGAAAGAAAGAAAGAAAGAAAGAAAGAAAGAAAGAAAGAAAGAAAGAAAGAAAAAAAAAAAAAAAAAAAAAAAAAAAAAAGAAAGAAAGAAAGAAAGGAAGAAAGGAAGAAAGAAAGAGAAAGAAAGAAAGGAGAGAAAGAAATTATTGGAAGGTTAAGGAAGGCCACACCTAGCTACCAACATCATGGATTATAGTAACATTATTTCATGAAAAATGTAGTCACTGTCTTTTGTGTAGGAGAAAATGCGTCTCAGAATCAACAAGGATCTAAATGCCATTTCTTATTTGCTACTGCTTCCCTAGGTACTCTTAGAAACTACATTTAGTATTTTGTTATCTTGGTTTCAACAACTATAAAATGACCTAAAATTTTTTACTTTCATATGTGGACTTTGTAATAGTTGTTGTCTTAGTTTGCCAAAGGGGTGCTGATGCAAAGTATTTATTTAGGGTGAAATCTTACAGTTCCAAGGCCATGAAAAGTCCAAACCAACGTACCATCAAAGGTGCTTTCTCACCAAAGTCAGCTACTGCTGATCCTGGCGTATTGCCACATGGTGAAGCAAGATGGCCGCCGATCTCTGCTCAAGTTTCTCCTTCCCTTCAGGGCTTCCTCTCTCAGGCACAGCTACTCCACTTTCTTCCCTATTTCAGATGCAAACTTGTCTCTTAGGGCTTCCTACATCAGTCTCAGCTGTGCTGCTCTCTTCCCAAGTTTAGCTGTGAGCTCTAGTAAATGGCTCATCTCTGCCCGGGGCTTCAGCTGTTTGAGCCTTCTTCTGTCACCTGGCAGGATCACAAATGGCAGAGCTCTCTCTTTCTGTATCTGTCTGTCTGTGTACGTACATTTATATCAGACCCAGCAAGCGGGTGGGGACTATACCCGAGTCACACCTTACTGAAGTAGCCTTAAAGCAATCTTAACAGGTAATTTAATCGAAGACCCCTCAGCTGAATTTAATGCAATCAAAGGGTGTCACACCCGGAGAAATAGATTAGTTACAAACATAATCTTTCTCTTTTTAGGATTCATAAAATAATCTCAAACTGCCACAGTTGCCTACTGCTGCATAACAAATAACTCAAAACTTAGTGGCTTAAAACAGCAGTTTCTGTGGATAAGGAATCCAGACATGGCTAAGTTGTGTGACTGCCTCAAGTCTCTCAAAAAGTAAGAATCAAGGTGTTGACTGGGGCTGCCATTTCATCTGAAGGCTCACC
This sequence comes from Cabassous unicinctus, assembly GCA_029593785.1. Classification (NCBI taxonomy): domain Eukaryota; kingdom Metazoa; phylum Chordata; class Mammalia; order Cingulata; family Chlamyphoridae; genus Cabassous; species Cabassous unicinctus. The sequence goes on along the minus strand of JAQZBX010093421.1, from coordinate 10,906 downwards.
TGAGAAAGAATCTACTTCCATGCCCACTCACCTGATCACTGGCGGGATCTACTTCCTCCCAGGCCATTGGACTGAGGCCTTTTGGCCAGAGGCCACCCTCAGCTCCCTGCCACATGGGCCTCTCCCGAGGGCAGCTCACAACTTGGCAGCTGGTTTCTATCAGAGTGAGCACGTAAGAATGTGAGGGTGGGCTCGCAGGATGGAAGCTACTCTCTCTTCATAGCCTTATCTCAGAGATGACATTCCATCATTTTTTGTCATATTCCATTCATTAGAAGGAAATCTCCGGGTCCAGCCTCACTCTACAAAAGCATGAATGTAGGAGGGAGAATGTTGTTGTCCATCTAGAACCTGCCTCCAAAGACTTAGGCACAACCCATCGGAGTGATCACAGGGAACCATGCAACGGGAACTGACAGCTCAGCAGCACGCAGCACCCTTTTGATAGTGAAGTCACCTTCTTTGCTGAACCGCGACAACCAGCAAGAGTGTCTTCAGCCTCCATGCCCTTCAACCTCTCTCCATCATTTGAAACCTTGGGAAAGCCTCTGGAGTGGAAAAGAGATGCCCTGCCTGTGTTTTACCACTTTTAAGGAAGCTGACAGGGAGTTCTGGAAATTCTTCCTGGGTAAATGCAAGTGGCTGGTCCTGCCTTGTGCTTCTCTTTCTCCAGGGCCAAGCCCCTGCGTTAGAAAATGGAGATAATCTCTCCCGGTACAAGCAGTCATCGCCTAGTAATGTTGCTTTTGTTGTTTTATTGTCATTTAAGTCTAGGCTTCTTACTTGACTTTTATATGTGTCCTTCTAGTCTCCCCAGCTAGATCAGAAGTTCTCTAAAAGCAGTACATTTCATCCCGTGCATCAAAACAAGTTTCATTACATAGAACATGTACAATAAATGACGTGCCAAAATGCCTCCCTCGGAGGGGCCTAATTTACAGGCAGAGTCAATTCAGGATCATGAGATGAAGGGCTTACAGACGCACGATCTTATTTACACGGACCCCACTTTTTCTTCCTTCCTTTCCCTCTGCTTCTCCTGGAGTTTTAGCTCAATTTTTCTCGCCCCTTACTATTTTCCTCCCTGTCTGCTTTGCCCAAACTCAGTCTCTGCTCCTACAACTGCCCCCACCCATGGGCAAAAGGGCACCAAGACCTCTCGCCAGTGTAGCCAGCAGAGAATATCGCCGGCTGGGGCGAGTGTCCCCAGCCCCCCAGAGGAGCAAATGCAGGCTGACTCGTTTACGCTTTCTTTCTGTACTTCTCCGAGATTATATATGTAAGCGTAGGGAAAGAGGTCTACCATGGTAGTAGTAGATATTTTAACTTATAAATATCTCTACCCACTTTGGGACTGGGTTTCCTGTTTTGACTTGTTCTCTAAATATATATAATTTTTAAATTATAGGTTTACGTCAGGAGGACAATTTAGTCAAATATTACTTTCTTCACAAAACATGTCCTGGTGGCAGCACATAAACTGGGGAATGTGAGCAGACTCAGAGAATGCACAAACCGAGTCAGTCTCTCCCCACAACCCTCCCCCAATGTTTTTAAAACATAATTCCCCCTTCTCTGTAGCAGCTGAGCCTATGGAAGGAGCTGTTCTCAAGGCAAAGGCAGGAGAGGCCAGAACTTTAGCTGATGCCATACAAACGGAAAAAAAAATTCAAAATCCTGTCATAGAGACAGAAATTCTGTTCATTTTTTTTTTTAAGTAGGAACTGGAAGTTTCTAGCAGAACTAGTTTAGTTATGGCCATTACTAACATATATTGGGTATACCGTGTTGACTTATTTCATAGAGTGCGTACAATTATTCTCAGTGACTCTTTTAGCATTTTTCCTCAAGTCCCAAGTCAAAAGAACCTTTCTGGGGGGAGCTCAGGAGGAGACCCAACTTGGTTGCCACTCTTCTGGCATCCAAAGTTGGAAAGACTAGAAAAGCAGGCACCCTTAGAAAATGCTGCCTAAATAAAGCTGTTCCTTTGTGAGTGTGCCATCCATCATTATGTGCTATTATTATTTTGTTGTTTGTTATTTTTTATGTTATATTAAACGTGTGAGCTTGGGGTTTGGACTCCAGCACTTTGACCAGTTAGGATTTTTCCTTGAGATCATTCATTTCAGGATTTCTATTTTACACATGGGGTCTGGACTCTGGAGGGGGATCTGCAGCAGCTTTAAGCCCCTGCCTTCTCTCCCTCCCTGTAAGAATGGAGCTCCAGTGGACAGCTGCGAGAGGCACACGGCCGTGGAGAAAGCAGGTAGGACGCAGGGTGCCCAGAGATAAAATTCACTCTTTCCTCTGGGTGCTCAGAGCTTTGCCGCAGGCAATCTAGCATAGCGGGTGAAAGTCCAGGAAGCAGGGAAGGCAAAGGGGTTCTCTGCCAGTACTGAGCTCAGATCCACAACAAAGTTCTGAGCCTTGCAGTACACGTGCCTCTTAACCGCTATCATTTCATGTTTGTAAAGACTAATCACTTACAAACTTCCCTTTCCAGCATGCCTTGAAAACAAAAACCTTATTCAAACATGATTTCCTTTCTGGCCATCTCTTACCGCCAGTGTAGAATGGCCCCCTGCACGGTTTAAGAAAGCGGGTATTTAAGAAAGTGGGTATTTAAGAAATCGGGCTCTAGGTTGAAACCCTGGCTTTGATACTTACTAGCTTTGTGAAATGGGCCACGTCATTTTATTTGGGCTTCTCTTCCTCTTCTATGAATGGGGATCGTTAACGCATCACTGCAGAAGCTTCCCTTCCCGGGAGGGTTAATCCCATAGAAAGTATTTAAGACAGTGCCTAGCAAGTATCAAGTGCTCAATAAAAGTGGGCTCTTGTTCTTAGCTATCTATCACTCCTGATAGGCAGCCCCAGAGTCACACAGACCTCTTCTCTAATCAAAAAGAGGAGCAGGTCTGTTCTTTGGGATATCCCAGAATTGCCTAACATAACCTCATTCACAGTGACTGGGCCAACCTTGGAGAGTGCCCAAGCACAGAAGTCAGGTCCTGGGTTCTAGCTCTGGCCCTCCCGTAGCTCTAAGACCCGGGGCCACCTCTCTTTGGCCTGGTTGTCTTTACAACAGAAAGTGTTGCGTTAGACTCAAACAGTGGTTCTCAAACTTGGTTGCCCATGAGATTCAACGGACGGAGCTTTGAGAAATCAGATGCCCTGATCATCTTGAACAAATTGAGTCAGAACACAAGAGGCCCAGTCCAGGTAGAAGTATTTCTTAAAGCTTGCCGAGGGTTTCAAGGTTCAGCCACAGTTGGGAATCACTAGGGTAGAAGGTCTGTGATTCTCAACTCTGGTTGCACATGAGAATCACCCAAGAAGTGTTAAAAAATTACCCAGGCCTGAGTCCCACCCAAGAACAAGGAAAACAGAAGTCCCTGGGGATGGTCCTGGACGTGGTTTGCTTTTGAGGCTCCCCAAGCAAGTCTAACATGTAGCCAGGTATGTGGGTCCCCTGGTGAGATGGTCTTCAAGCCTCCTCCGTGATCCAAGCCGCTGAGCTTCTGTGATTCTGCGGCAGTGGACCTTCTACCTGCGTTTCACTGTCTCAGGAAGCTGGCCGCTCAAGTGTTCCTGTCAGGCGTCGAGTTAAGGAAGCAGCTCTGGCTCAGAGGAACGAGCTGATTCTTTTATTCCCCACATCTGTCTTCTCTGGGTCCTGGCTACCGACAATCAGGAAGGACCCTCTATTTTCAATCAATAAAAAGCTCACCCTGGACTTGACCTCTGTCCCATTGCAAAATACAAGTCTTAGCCATTTTGGTCATACGGATCCCTTTGAGGATCTCATGAAAGCCACAGATCCCCTCATGAGAGAAATACACTTCTGTGTATACACACAAAATTGAGCATATAATTTCAGTGGATCTATTCCATTTTCACCATATTATAAAAGTTAAAAACTTACATAACCCAGAAAAGCAGGAATTACACTATTAGGAAGTGCCCAGGCCAGGAGTTAGAGTCCTGAGTTCTAATCCTGGCTCCACTTTTAACGAATGAACATTTAGGAGTCAATAAATCAATTTATGCCTTGGTAGCCATAATACCTACTCTACCCAGCTCACCTAATTGAGAGGCAAGGTGAAATTATGTAAGATTGCTTTTGAACGAGTTCTAAGCATTGTACTATTGTGGAAGAAGTGGCCCAGGAGGCAGTGTTGTGGCCCCAGAAAGCACAGGGCACACAGCTGGGGGGTGTCTCTGTCGTGCCTTCCACTCTCCTAAAGATCAGGCACATTCCTCACCTACACCCTGTTCAGACTGTGTCTTTGGGACCATGGCACCAAGGTGTGGTCATTTGCTTATTTATTTGGGAATTATTTTTAATGCCTGCCTTGACCCAGAGGCCGCAGGGGGACGATATGTAAAGATCTTAAAGACTAGAGGTGAGGGGCACAGAGAATGCACACAGTTTCCTTTTATACGGAGTCTGAGTCAGAACCTGAACTTGGGAGGGGGGTGTGGAGACCCGTGAACCCACCATGCACCAGACCCAGCCCTTAGTGGGGCTGGAATTGGAACCAGATGTCTGAGGCACGATCTAGATATCCTAGACGTCTCCAATTCCAAAAGCTGCTAGCTGGTGCGCCAAGTGCTTTGGAGAGAGCAGCAGCATGCCCTGGCCTCTGAGCACCCACGACCCAGGAGAGCCTGTGTTCCCAGCTCACAGGGCATGCAGGCCACTCTTGCTGCCTGCACAGCAGGCCCTGCCAGCCTCGTCCTGGCCGTGGGGAGCCAGCTGGGCCCCGTGTCCAGCAGGGGAAGGGTGATGTCGGCTGCCCCACCAGGGGAGCACGGGACTTTTCCAGCAGTGGCCTTGGCCAGAGGTGGGCTCAGATGGAAATGGAAGTGTGAAGAGTGTGCTCCCGATCAGACCTCCCCTTTCTACCCCGACCAACCTTCTCTGACTTCTCGGCCAACATGGTGAGAGCACCAGTCAGGAGCGAAGAGGAAGAGAGAAGCTCCAGTATGGAGCTCTGAGCATCTACTCTGCATGCTCTTTTTGAGATGAGAGAAACCCCCAATGCCACAGGAGAACTTTTCCCCCTGAAGCATCTCCAAGGAAAGGCTAAAAGGAGTCTCTAACCAGAGGCAGTGATGTGTGCGAGAACAGAGGTCTTATCTAGGGATTCTCCGAGAACCTAAGGAAGAGAGCTTTTGGAGAACAGAGCAAGAGTGGGGATAAAGGGCCTGAGTTTTGACGGAGCTCTTTCTGTCTGTAACACAAACATGCCCCCTCCCACACCCACACACCACATGCCACGCTCAAACAATACAGTCTTTTTTAACATTCAGAGGCATCCAGAACATTATTTTTATTGCCCAGGGAGACTGACTCTAGGCTCAGTTGTAGAGCTCCACTGGGGGCACTTTTGTTTTTATATCTGCTACGCATTATATATGTAAATGCTTACTGGCCAAAACAGGGCTGTCTGGAAGCTGCCAGATCAATCAGCAGAAGCTTCCCTCCCACCCCTTAGGAACTGGAGAAATCCCCGTGTGATGGGGTGGGAGTTGTCGAGGGGAGAACAAGGCGGAGTCTCTGAGTTTGGCACCCAGAGAAGGTCGCTGGTCTTTCCGCGCCATGGGCTCTTCCGTGGTGGTCCCCAAAGGCTGGCTGCCTTCTTGCCGTCATGTGGGAAGCACCAGGCACTTGTGAAGGCCTTTGGAGCAACAGCTTCCCCTCCCCAGCTACTCTGGGTTTTAAGGAATTGCACACTTGCACTTTCACATCCCTCAAGCCCATGTTCTCTTGCTTTGTTCTACTAGAAAGGAAGAACGCTGGGGCATTTGTACACCAGCACAGCCAATGAAGCTTTCATGCAGATTTCTCCACGTTTCTTTCCTTGCTGTCTGTGGACTGTTTTGCATCTACACCATCCAGCTGGGGCAGAGAAAATATACATGAGGAATATATTTATTTGAGTATTTATGTCATTGAAAATAAAGATAGATATCTCCTAGGTTTTTCCCCCATAACCTGAGTGATTTGTGTTTCCAGGTTGGCCCTTTCTCACTGTCTTTATAGATATGACAAATGGATGCTTTTCTTTTTTTCTTTTTCAAACCAGTTTTTGAAGAGAAGCCTTCATGTTTTGTCCAAAATTGCTTTCAGGTATATTAGGATTAAAGAAAGAAGATAGAAACAGCTGTTCATGAGCATGGTGAGAGATGGCTCCCAACCTTGGCAGGCAGCCCTGGGGTTCCCCATCTTGATGACTCAGCAAAACCCAAATGATACAACTGTCCAAGGGGGCCTCAGAGAACCACTCGCAGACCCAAGGACAGACACCAGGCCTGCTTGTTTCTTCTACCCCATAACTCTGTTTTGATGAGGTGGAAGAGCTGGCCACTTCTGATGCCTACACATCACCACGACATTCTTCACAAACCTAGGAGGGCGTGGAACCAGACCCTCGCCCTCCACCACTGAGGAAGCAAGGGGGCTCTCCCCGACTCCTGCTGGACCGGAGAGCCACCGGACCTTCCCCAGCCACCCTCCCTGCACTAAGGAGACCAGGCTTCATTTCTCTGTCAGTCAGGGTCCAGCCAGGAAGCAGGAGCCATGCCAGTTGTTCTAAGAGAGCATGTAATAAAAAGAATTGTTAACTCTACCGAAGCACCGAAAGGGCAAAATAGAACATGAGGTACCAAGGAAGTGCTGCTGGAGGAAGCAGCTACCATCCCAGGGCTGAGGGAGCAAAAGAGGATGTTTGACTTAAGACTTAGAGCTTGGAAGAGGGCTCGGTGTGGCTGAAACTCAGACTTCTGAGAAGGGGTCACCATCCAGCTGGCGATGGGGTCCCTCAGGGGATGCAAAGAGGCCATTTGCATGGGTGATGGAGAAAACTGCAAACTGGGCTCAACTGCTGCTGTTGGAATGAATGGCCCCTGCCTGGGTGAAGCAGCGGTGCTCAGGAGGAGCTGGCGGGAACATGAAGTAGCGGGGAGAGTGTGTGCCCTCTTCCTCCTCAAGCCTCAGTTTCCCTCCGGCACCCCCTCTTGGTAGAGCCTAGCAGGGAGCAGCTGGCTAAGGAAAACCGGAGCTTTAGCATCCAGGGCAGAGAAGTGCAGCCGAAAGCCAGTGGTTTAGCAACTAATCTGCCTAAATCGACATCCAGGGCTTTATCTCCATTGGCCTGGTTTCCCCCTTGCTTAGCTCCCTGCTACCCCCACCAACACCCCCCGCGCTATCAACTGTGGAACTGGCCCCTTTTATTTCCTTGAAATGCTGGAACTTAGGTGGAAAATGCATTGGAGGTGGAGGCTCACGTGTGGGAGACCAGCATGCCTCTAACCAGGGTTTCTCAGCTTTCACGCTGCTGACATGTGGGACTGGATAATTCTTTGTGGTAGGGGCTGCTCTGTGTGATGGAGGCTGTTGGGCAGCATCCTGGCCTCTCTCCCCACTGAATGCCAAGAGCAACATCCCTTAGCCCTGTGGTGACAACCCAAAATGTCTCCAGACATTGCCAATGTTCCCTGAGGGTCAAAAGCACCCCCAGTTGGGAATCACTCCCCTAACCTGGCTCAATATTGAGCCTCACATTGTTACCCTAAATTTCCTGAGAATGAGAATAGTAACGATACCCATGGATTTCTCAGTGCCCTTTCCCTGCTTTATTAGAGCTTATTTAACCAGCCCCAGGAGACAAGGAGGGATGGACACCATTGTCTACACAGACTAGCAAACTATGACTCGAAGAGGTTAAACAACTTCCAGAGGAAACTCCGACCACGTGGAAGTGACACCTCTTCTGATAGGTCATCCCCAAATTTTAGAGGGGAAAGGAGGGAAGTTGGACAGTTAACTGGCAGAGAAGGGAATTTTTTTTCCCTGAAAGCTACCAATAATGTTTCTTTTCTTTTCTTTTTTTTTAAAAGTGTCCAGCTGTTGGCAGGAATAGCATATAAAACATCTTTATGAAGTGAGCACAGGCCCTGACAGCTTATACCAGCTGGCTCCGTCAAGGGCACTGGTGTTTCTAATTAACGCTTGGGTCCCGTGTTTCATGTGAGACCTACCTGCGCCCTCTCCCTTCAGTGTTGACTTCTGGCTAACCTTCCCCGGGGCTCTGGTGGCTCTGACGAATAAGGGCTCCTGACGTTTCTCACTGGGTCTGGGAGAGCAGAAATAAAGGTCAGGTCCAGCTCATGGTGTTCTAGCCTAAAGATGGGCCATTTGGAGCAGGCACTAGGGAGTGAGCACTTGCAGACAATCGCCTCTTCATGTGGACCTTCTCGGCATCAGCTGTGGTCTCCCTGTAGTCTTTGAGGGACAGCAGAAGGAATCACCCCACTACCCCCTGGAGAAATCATTCTCAAAACATCTGGGCAGGAATCTTCACACCCTTCCTCAGACCGGAGATCTCTGTTTCCTTTTAATAGAAGAGATTTGTTTTAAGGAATTGGCCCTCACAGTTATGGGGCTGGCAAGTCTGAAATTTGAAGGGCAGGCTGGAAACTCAGAGAGGAGTTGACTCCACAGTCTTGAGGCAGGATTTAGTCCCCAGGAAAGCTCAGGTGTTTGCTCTAAGGCCTCCAGGTGATGGGATGAGGTCCACTCACATTGTTCAGGGTCCTCTTCTTTACAACTGACCGTAGAGGGTAATCACAGCTACGAAACACCTTCCCAGCAACATCTTGGCCAGTGTTGGACCAAACAACTCGACACCAAAGCCTGGCCAAGAGGACACTCAGAATTAACCCTCACAAGTAGGAAAATAAATTCTGCATGTGTGGCTGCGTGTATGTTTACATATTTACGGAGGAGTCTCCCATGGAGTTGATAGAGACCAAGATCGTGGAAATGTGGGCTGAATGGCTGACTGTGGAACTAACTGAATCCTCAAGACCAGCACTCTTGAGCTCAAAGGAAACTCACAGATCTTGGTGCTCTTTTTACTAGTGAGAAAATTAAGATTGAGAAACAGAAGTTAGGTGGCCAAGCAAGTCCACAATCCACAGCCAGTCAGCGGGAAAGCTCAGGACAAGGCCTTCCCAGGCAAACAGGCTTCTTTCTGCATCCCCACAGCACCTGCAGGTCCCTTCCTTTCCCTTCTCTCCCTACAAGAGCTGTGGGCTGGAAGGAAGCAGCACCCAGATATGTAGCTGGGCCCTCCTCCCCAGAAGGAAAGGGTTGTTTGGTTAGTGCCTGGATGGGTTCATTGCTACCCCTCCTCTCCTCCTACTCAGCTGAGAGGGGTCTTCATTGGCCCCACCCCAGGAGATCAGATCCTGGCTATGGGAGAGGGCTGAGCTTCAGTGAGAGGGAATAAATTGCAGCCCAGTCTTTATTTTCCCAGTACAGAGTAAAGCCATGGAAAATATCTAGTTGTGTTCTACAAATACTTGGGAATATTCAGATAATTTACCATGTTTCCATTTTTATTAGAGGTTGAGCATTTTTTGAAATAAAATCTAAATCTGGATCTTTACAGCTCAGAATTCGTAAGTAAGTAGTAAGCTCTTTTTTTTGGCAAGGACTGATATAATTTTCTTGAATTTCTCATGCCATTTAGCATGATTCTAGAATGGCAATTGGACTGGCATTCCACTGACACCTATTAATCAAATGATTGGAAGATACTGACTTTGAAATCGCAAGTTGACAAGTAGGGTCGTTTCTTTCCAAAGCAGAGGGGGAGTTTTCCTTATCTCCTTGTTGCCCATCCCAGCACACAGAAGGGCATCTCCCCTGAAGTAGTGAGCGTGTTCCCAGCAGACGAAGGGCAGCTGTATCCTCAGCCTTTATATACTGTGGTGGATGTAAAGTTTCTCAATAAGCCTGAGAGCCAGGGAATTGCACATGATTAGGGGTTCGCTTCCTAACTATGTGACCCAGGGACGACCCACTAAGTTTTCTACAGTGGGGATAATCGCATCAGAGGATGAAATCAAACAAGACAACGGAGCATGCCCACTCAAGAGGACTGCCTAAGAGGTGGTGGCTATTGCAGCCAGACCCCAGGTAGAAGCATCTAGATTATGGGACATGGACTTCCCTCCACCTTTGAGCAGGTTTTTCAAGGCCACATGAGAACCTGCATTGGGGCACGGGGCAGTCACCGGGGGACATCTGCTAGTGCTTGGATTTAGGAGGTGCCTCAGTGCAAAGCAAACTTCCTAATTCAAATACAAATCTTCTTTCATGAAATCATAAACAGTAGAGGCTAACTGGTGGGTCTCGAATCATCAAATAAATATTAAAAGTTCAATGATGAGACAAATTCATAAGAGAAAATAAAATGCGATCTGTTTTTAAAAGAAAATCAAAGTATGAAAAACTGAAGGAGATAAACACTCGAATCCCTAACTCCCCAGAATTCACCACTTCTGTTCTGGTGTAGACATTTCCATTCTTTTCTCATAATTTGAAAACTGTTGAAGAGTAAGAGTATGGATGATATTCAGAGAAGGCCAAGATTGCATCTGACACACAAGGTCAGCCTACAAAAGTGACAGAGCACCTAGGACTCTTCCCGCGGCCCTTCATCCCACGTCTCACCAACCCCACAGTCTCCATTCGCTCCGCTCTGCATGTTGAGACGGCCCTTTGCAGCCAAGACCCTTCACCCAGTTCCTGATCCCCCGAGAGGAAGAAAGTCCTGCTCAGGCTAGGACATGGCTGAGCCAGCTGCTCTGCTCAGCTCAGCAGGAAGCGGGCAGGGAGGGAGAGAGCTGCAGTGTGAGTGGAAAAGCAGGGCAACGCCTGGGCATCTCGGAGAAAAGAGAGTCTCAGACTCACGATGTATCCAGTCCGACGTAAGCCCAGAAACACATTCCAAAGCCTCAAGTGTGTTTCTTCTCTCTGGCTGGCTGCCTTGCGTTACCCACAACTCTCTTTTGCTCTAATTAGTACAGAGAAGTAACTGCTAAAGCCAAC
>JAQZBX010093420.1:0-12159 GCA_029593785.1 Cabassous unicinctus | reverse complement strand
GTGTACTTTAGAGGAGATAAAAGGGAGGGGCTCCTTTAGGCCTGAATAGCAGAAACACACTCTTAAAATCAGACACTCTTCCAAGGGGCTAAAAGGACAATGGAAAGGTGGAGTCTGAGCACCTTATCCCTGGGAGCGTGGGGTCCTCTCCTCCAGCAGCCTGCACTGGGCTGCTGGCAGTGGCAGACAGGCTATGGGAGAGGAGAGGTAGCCTCTCAACAGGACCCTCAGGTGTAAGGGGCTGAAAGCATCAGTTAATATACAAGGGGTTTCATTCCACTCCAGCTCCTCCACAGGCAGTGGTAAACCAGCGTTCACAGGTGGTGCTTGACCTTCATCTCCCAAAGACACTCCTCCAGTGGGGGGGCCAGCAAGGCAAACGTGAATACTGCCTTCCCCCCGAGGTGAGTGGTATCCTGCAATCCTTCCGGTATGTTCTCACTTCTGGCCTCTGCTTGTGCCTCTTCTCCACCCTACATCCTTACAGCACATCAACAGAACCAGCAAAAGCACCGTAAGAAGGCCTCCAGCCTTTACCCTCATGCCACCCCCAACCCCTTTGCAGAATCCATAGGATGTTGAGTTTGAACCACTGCTAACTTCCTTTTCTCCCAGCTCTCTGAAATTGCCTCTTCAGGCCAGAGGGGCTCCCAAGGCCCTCTCCCCCAAGCCCCCAGGCCTGCAGACTGGCTGTGGTGTGGCAATGGCTTCAGATAATGAGCCTGCACTTCCCCAAGGTGCTGGTCCCTTATTTCCTTCCCTCCCAGGACACCCAACCTTACCAGCCCCCTTTGTATCCTCTCCTGGTCTCTGCACAGTCCTCTGGGACCCCCGAGGCCAGATGAGCAGTGGGAGCATTGGAGCAGGTCACCATTAGCCCCCTCCAGCTGCAGGGAGGGTATAGAACATTTAGCAATCTTTGTTCAGCTTCTTGGGCCCCTTCACCATCCTGGTGACAACATTTATATGCAACCCATCTGAATTCATTTCTCAAGTGAGATTTCCTGAGACAGCCGAGCTTTACGGATGTCACTCTGTCTGGGAGCCAGATAGGTCTGAGGGAGGCCATCCCTTTTCAGGTTTGGAAGGGAACATAAGTTCATGACCACAAGGTAGAGATCTGTTTAGGGGTACATTCTGCAAATAAAAGGGCCAGTAACGTACATGGACCGTCACTCAGAAGCCTAATCTGGACCATGTCACCAAGATGGTAGAGATGCTCCTGAGTCCCATCCCGTACCAGAATCTTTAAAGAGTAGCAAAAAGTGGCAAAGCCATTTTCTTCAGAGCTCTGGAAAATAATGGATTTCAGTAATTGAGCAAACACCGAACCAAAGAAAAAGACAACTTAAAAACACTAGGGGGGTAGCGGATGTGGCTCAAGCGGTTGAGTGCCTGCGGTTCCCACATGGGAGGTCCCAGGTTCGTTTCCCAGTGCCTCCTAAAAACAAAAAAACAACAACAAGCAAACAAATGAGGGAAAACAAAAAAACAAGGGAGTCGATGTGGCTCAGTGGCTGAGCACTGGCTTCTGACATAAGAGGTCCCGGGTTCAATCCCCAGCCCTGGTACCTTTAAAAACAAAACAAAAAAAAACTAGGAATACCTTGTGGCATTGTTGCTGGCCCTACTCCCACCCCCTCCCAGCTTGGTGCAGAGCCATCCTGCTGGCACCAGTTCCGAAGGGAGCAGGGTAACCCCTATGCACATACTGGGTGCATGTGTGTCTGTACCAGTCTATCTGGTGGCAGCCTAAAGGAATGAACCAGGACACTTGTCTCTGGCTTGCCATCCCAGAACCTGCCCAGCCTGTGGAGAAGCCAATTGCAGCAGTCTGGGTCAAAGGATTCCAGTTTTCAGAAAAAATAAAATGCCCCGGACCTAGATAGAGCGAAGACTATTTCATAGTGAGAAGAGGGGCATTTGGATCTGTGTAAATGGGGGAATTCCTAAGGCCATCATGAGTGCATGACCGGGACAAAGACATGTGACCAAGCTGAGAGGACCCTGTGCTATGCCTCAGGCTGATCTCTGAAGGAGCCTCCAGCCAACACAGCCTGTTTGAACAGTATTTTTTTGTTTGTTTTGAGTAGTTCCTGGCATTCAAGGAAAGCTCTGTCATATCACTAACTGGACAAAAACAGACACCTCAGGGACTAAATTCCAGAGTTACATTAAAATATTAAAATGTACAGCATGCAACAAAAAAATTACAAGCACACAAGCAGAAAAACAATGGCCCACCTAAAAGAGCAAGGTAAAACCATCAATGAAGATGACCACACTTTGAATATTATCAAAGACTTTAAATATGATATGCTCAAAATGCTAAAGGAAAACATGAACAGAGAGCTAAAAGAAATCAGGAAACCAATATAAGAACAAAAAGAATTTCAATAAAGAGAGATTTTAAAATGAACCAAACAAATATTAGAGTTGAAGACCACATTAATTGATATAAAAAATTCCCTAGAGGAGCTCAACAGCAGATTGGAGCTGATAGAAGAAAGAATCTATGAATTTGAAGATAAGACCATTGAAATTATTCAATCTGGAACACAAAAGAGTAACATAGCAAACAAAACAGTAGCTTCTTTTTTGTGGGCAGATGGAAACAGTCTCAGAGAAGTTAAGAATCTTGTTCAAGAATACACGTCTATTGCAAGGACTCCGGTCTCACTGCAAAGTGCATGCTCTTTCCTGCCCTTTTCCTAGCTCAGGCTGCAGTTTAGAACAAAGCCAGGCCTTACTCTGGAAGTCTTAGAGATCATGTGTAACTGAGCAGTTCTCTTCATTACGCTCAAACGCATAGAACCCAGACATGTTTACTGAGCATTTGCTTGATGCTAGGAACTGGTCTAAGCTCTCAGCATTATTCCACTGGTTCCTCACATGGTGCTGTAGGTAGGTACTATAAACATTTGCATTTCCCTGATGAGGACATGGAGGGTCTAAGGTCACACTGAGGGTCGGGGCACGCCACTATGAGGCCCAAGTAATCTAGCTTCAGAGCCCCTTACACTCCATCTCCAAACAGCCAGTTAGGCTTTGGGGCTAGAGACACTGAACCAAGCTTCAACCAATCTGGATCCATTCCCTCACATGTAGGATAATACAGCTGGGTCATTTTTAAGATATCATCATGCTCTGACAATATTAGATTCTGACTTTGATTTTTGGCCACACTGACCTAAGAAAATCTTTGAAAGGCTCAGGGACTCCCGCCCCCCATGAAGAAAATAAATAATTTTCATCTCTCCTTTCAGCTAACCTTACTGCATACTTAACAGAGGGTCTGCAGGTGGGAAGCTGCAGGTCCCTACCTGAGGGCCTGTCTTGGAGACAAGGCATAGCACACCCAGGGGCAGGGGGACAGAATGTGCTCTTCTCCCTTTGGGGATGGGTCCTGGCAGTCATGTGTTCACTACCCTTTGGTCCAGAAGCTCCCTTTCCTTCCCCATCCTTGTACTACACTCGTAGAACCCCACTCTTTCAATCCCAGAGCAAAAAGCCAGCCAAGAGAAATTAGTAACCAAGGCCACCACATGAATTTTGCACACAAAAACAGAGTAAAAGCTGAAGTCTCAGGCAGCCAGGTAGCTGGCAAAGGATGCCATCCATTCACATCGTTGTGGCAGGGAGAAAGGCCACTGAAAACAAGAGCACAACTACAACTGAACTGACTTCCTAACTTGAACTGTTCTTGCAGCGTGTTGACCTGGCTAGGGAACATTCTATAGAAACCAGCAGGGGGTCTTTGAGGTCAGATTTTAATAACACAGCATGGAATTTGGGACTTAAAAGGAGATACCATCAAACATACCAAAGCATGTATGAAAAGATAACTTCTGTCCCCAACAAACAGAAGAGACCACATGCCCTGGCAGGAGCTAGGGAGGAAAAGGAGACACAGCCAGCTGGCTTCCAGCCACCATGCCAAGCCCCTCAGGATGATCATGGTGCCATTCTCAGTGCCCTGCCACTTCTCCCGCAGGATCCTTGGTTGGTAAGGCCAAGCCACACAGTCCACCCTCAGCCTCACTTTCAACACCCTCCAAATTCTACTTGGTAGCCACCCAAAGAAACAGGGCAAGATGCAGCTTGCACATCAGGGTTTAATGAGCCCCCACAGGGAGTTGTCTTTCTAGTATGTTAATTATTAAAAACATTCTCTATCCTTCCCTTATCCCTGTTAGCCAAAGGAGCATTCCCCAGAATTTTCCAAATGGATGAAATAATAGATCTTGGGGACTCAGATGTCACAGCTTACCTAAAGCAAGGGCTCATGCTTTTCTGGGACTCTGGGGCAGCAGGCCTTCTGGAGCCAGTTTCCAGAATGGTACATAGTATCAACAAATCCTGGCACATGCAACAGTGGTGCCACAGCCACCTGGTTAGATGAGAGTTCCTGATGCCCTAGGACTCAGGGTGAGTTTGTGGACAAGTCTATGTTAAGACCTAAGTGGTTCAGCAGCAGGTCCCAAGTACTACCAGAAGGCTGTGTGCTAAAGGGCCTGCCTGAGAAGAGACAACAGTCAGTGTGGCTTCTACATGTGTGGGAATGAGCCGGAAAAACTAGGCCCCAAGCAAAAAATGAACTCATGGGAAAGCAGGGCCCTGGACTGTTTGTGTTAGAAACAGATCTTTAGTAGTGCAAGAGGGATTGGCCCAACCATCAAGTCCTAAAAAGACCCATTTGGGAGTGACTTTGCCGTAAGCCATGCTCAGCCCGCCCAAGGACACAGTTGTACCCACAGACTGAATTCACGGTTGGCTTCCCAGTTTTTGATGGGGGGGCTCTTTTGGCTTTTAACAGTCCAAGCCACCACCCAGTCCATCCAGAGATGATTCCAGAAGTCAGGATACCTCCTCCTCTAGGAGTCTGCCAACTGATGCCCAAGTTTATCATCACTACTTCTTCCGCTTCAGTTTCGTATCTTTTTTGTTCTTCTTATCTCTGTTTTTCTTTAACTTTTTATTCTGTTTGGGTTCTCGTTTGGCTTCCAACTTCCTTTTCTTATCACTAGAGGAAAAAAGCAAGGAGGAAAAAGAGATAAGCATGGATCTGAAACATCTTTCAGATTGCTTTGCTCTGTCTGAAAAAGTCAGTAAGGGTTTCCATCATTTGAAACTTAATGTAGAATCCTCCATCAGACATAAACATGCTGTGGCTGAGGACCCGCCACACGATCCTGTGCCTGCCCTCACTGAGCACTCAGTCTGTGGAGGAGCAAATTAACATCCCCTGAAATCTGAGTTACTCTTCAAAGTCCTGTACATTCCCCTCTCCCAAGAGTGAGAGGGAGGAAAAAAAACTAAACAAAACTGAGGCATCACAAAGAAGATTCCCCTGGAAACTGGACCTGTTATCCCGATAACCCTGAAGAAAGTCCCTTCCTTACACAAAGCACAAGCCTCCAAGGAAAACATTGCAATACTTTATGATGTAGTTATTTTTATTTTTCCTAAACGAATAAAAGAAAACCCAAAGTAGTAGTAACTCAGAGAACAGCATGGGAATCTCTCAGCAAGAGGCCACACTCCTTCCCCCCTTAGAGATTCAAGATTATCTCCAATGGCATTTTTGTCCTGGGAACAAATACCTCCCTACAAGGAGAGAGGGAATAGTTCAGTCCAGAAACCATTAATGTCACAAGAATGAAGTAACCGCTCAGGAAAAAGGTAAAACAAGCCTCAAAGATATATCAGTGTCTTTGCCTCCAAAAGTACAAACTTTCACATTTACCTTAGAGCCCTCAAGCACGCGAACTACCACATGTACTGGTTTCCATTTGGGATGCTCTCCATTGGCAGCAACAGCCAAAGGGCAGGAAAGGCCAAACTCTGAGAACGTGGAACCAGGCCACCCCCGTGCCAAGCACAGCCCTGGACCTCCTGTTCCAGTCCTAGCTTCCATGTTGAAGGCTATGGCCCCAAGGGCCTGTGCTGCACTTGCCGTGTTCTCCAAACCAGAAATAGAAGACACACTGGGCTTTTGCACCACTTCAGGAAGCATCTGGGAAATGAGGCCGACATTGATGTTCATACTTTCAAGGTACCAAAGTGATTCATGGAGGCTACACAAGATTTCTGGGACATATGGTTCCTACAGTCACAATATTCCCTCTTTCCAAATGTTTCCAAAATAGCTCTTAAGGGGACCCTGTCATAACTGTGGCAATGCCAACAACTCCCCCTATCCCCAAACCAGCTGTGGAAGAGAGGCTTCATTCTCTTCCCAGGGGATGCTCTGGTGAAAGTTCCAGTCCAAGGAGCCATTTTTATCTACAAATGCTCTCCCCTCTAGAGATAAAAAAAAGTTTGGAGTGAAGGCTTTCAAGGAGTGGTCCAGGGACTCCGGGGATCCCTAGACCCTCAGGAGGTCTGTGAGGTCAAAACTATTTTCCTAACAATACTAAGACATGATTTGCCTTTTTTACTTTCATTGTCTCACAAATGTTCAGTTTTCCAGAGGCTTTGAGATATGTGATAGCACAATAGACTGAATGTAGAAAAGTCCAGCCACTATGACTAAGCCAGATATTAAAGAGCTTTGCGGAGAATGGATGTAGCTCAGTGGTTGAGTACCTGCTTCCCACATACTAGGTCCCGGGTTCAATCCCCAGTGCCTCCTAAAAACAAACAAACAACGACAAAAAAAACTGTCACTGGGGAATGGCTGTAGCTCAGTGGTTGAGCGCCGTTTCCCATGTAAGAGGTCCTGGGTTCAATCCCAGGTACCTCATTAAAAAAAAAAAAAAAAAAAAAAAAGAGCTTTGCAAATTTGTAGATGTGAAACAATGCTACTCTTCTCACCAAAATCTTTATGAAAACAGCATTTTTTCAAAACAACAATGCAACATATTTATTTTGAATGTTTTTTTAAATTGTTCAGTTTTCAATTTTTAATGTGCAAAATATCAAGACATAACTCACATAAAAAGTTCATAAGAGTCTTCAATAATTTTAATTTTTAAGTGTAGAAAGGAACTCTAAGACCAAAAACTTGAAGCACCACTGGCTGAGAGGAAGGACAATAGAGTTAACCTATGGGCTTGGAGCTGGACCAACCTGAGTCCTGATTCTGGCTCTCCCTTTTACTAGTAATTTGCCTTTTACTTGGACAAGTCACTTATCACTTGAAGCCTTGGCTACTTCATCTTGAAAGCAGTGGAACGGCCACATGCTGCATGGAAAGCACTAGGTCCATGCTCAGTAACTGAGAACTCCTGAACTGTCATCTCAGACCCATCTTTCTGACAGACCAGTACCCTGGCACAGACAGTGAATGGGAGAAATGCAGAGGTCCAAGGCAAAGTGATGGCCCTGCCTGACCTGCAGGAGCTTTGCTGCAACAGTAGAGACCAGAGGACCCTAAAAGGAAATTATTCTGACTTTTCTTTCAAGGCTTTTGCTATAACCTCATATTTCCTACTGAAAGTTACTTGAGAGAAGCTATGCTGTCAGGCGGATGCTAGACTGCACGCCCTCACCTTTTCAGGCTGACAACCGAGGCAGTTTGCCCAGCTTTGTTCAAAACTTCATTCCATTCCTCATCATCCCCACGGATTATGTACCTAAAAAAAAAAAAGAGGAAATGTCAAAGCCTGCTCAAAAGAAGAGGGGACTGTTGAAAAGGAAGATAATGACATTATCAGACACTTCCTGCCATGAAAGCCAGGTTGAGCTGTGTCAGCGCTTCGACAGCAGAGGGAACAGGCGCAGCTCTAGGTCACCAGGACTGCCAGCAGGGGTCGGTGACAGGACAGTTCTGCACAGCAGGCAGCCTGCATGACTCCTTCCACCTGCCTCTCATTAACCACCCACCAAACAACGGCTCCAGTCCCACCTCCAGGCATTTGCCCACATGCTCCCTGAGACAAGTCCCTCACCCTCTTTCTGATCATTTTTTTACAAATCAAAGTTTTGATATTGCAAAGCCAAGGGAAGACACTAAGCTCAATGCCCTGACCAGGGACCTCCTGGCCACCTCCATCTCACTTGTCCAACATCAGCCATCACTAATGATCCGGCAACAGGATTAGAACTGAAAGAGGCTCAGTGGCCACTAATTCTGGAGTTTTTCACATCAATCCACGGAAGTCAGCAGGTAGCAACATTACAGTTGAAGCTCAAAAGGAACTAGAATTCTTAGTACCCAGAGGGGTTTTTGGGGGCAGTAGAATCCTTTCTTCAAACAAACAAATTCACATGCAAAAGCCAAATACAGAAGAAAAGCGATCACTAAAATGACCGTGTGGTCAACATCCCCCTTCCCCGAGGAAGCTCTGAGGCATGAGAGGGGAACCCTAGGGATCTAGAGAGCACAATGTGGAAATCAAAGTAGTAGAGTTGATCTTTCCAACTCTGGGGAAACCAAATCCTCCAAAATTATACAAGTAGTAAACTTGGAGGTTATTAGCAATTAGTACTTCTAAAACCAATCTCATGAACCATAGCTTCCAGGGAATGCAGGAGGTGGATCAGAAGAAATCTAAATGAAGACCAAGCCTTCGCTTCCCACGAACACCCCCAGCAGCCCACAAGCAGCAGAAGATGCCTTACTGAGACAGGTCCATGTTCTTCAGTTTTCCCACTTCTTTCTTATGTTTCTCCTGGAATTCCTTTGCTGCTTCATCCTAGGGTCACAGACCCCATAGACAAAGTCAGAATTGAGCAATGAACCAAAATACAGAAAAGGTGAAGGGAGGCAGAATATAATAGTGACAGCAAAACATTTCTTTCTCTTTGTTTTACCCTCAGAATCGTTACAGGCAGCTTTCATTAAAGTACAGCTGCATATAAAATATGTATTGTATGAAGTCTAAAAGCACAAAAAATGTTTTCAACAGCAGATGCTGACGTGCTTGCATTCACACACACTCAGGGGAGTGTGACCACAGAACCGTGCGAGCTCGTGTCCACAGAGGCCAGGAGCTACAGAGCACACACTCTGTAGTCCTGGGAGCACTACTAAGCCAATCAGTGCAGAGGACTCGTGCTGGGGGAGGGAGGGAGAGGACATACTGCCTTCACAGGCCAAAACCAACTGAGGCAAGCGCTGAGCTTCCCAAGGCCACCAGCAGGAACGTACCAGGTCGTCGCTCAGGGTCTTCATCGTGGGCTCCATAACTACATCCTTCACTGCCACCATCTGCTCCTCAATGGCCTTTTCCTGCACTTCATTAAACAGCTACAAAAGACCATAACCGAGAAGCAGAAGATGAAGGAGCAGCAGGGACCCAGGCACTCGCTGCCACGGCATTTTAAAAACAAAAACAATACTCTGTAGTTTATGAGTACCTACACTCACAGTAAAAGTATAAAACCAGTGGCTGCCTCGCAGAGGGCACACAGAACATTACAGATACAGCTGAAGTCGCATATTCCTTTCGGGGTGTGTGTGAGCACAAATAAAACAAATATGGTCAAATGTTACCATTTGTTCATCTTGAGGTCAAATAATAGGTATTTATGCTATTCAAAACAGCAAAGCCTTGCCCTCAGGCAGCAGTTACCTTCACAACTTTGCGGATGATCCGGTTGAAAAGCCCCATCAGCTGGCCCGAGGGCAGCTCAATCTCCTTTTCCAGCTGGTCCACAGACTTATGCTGCAGGCCCATTCCCAACAGAAGAGCCTGGAGGATGGAGAATCTGCTGCATGACCTCCAGGATAGGCCCTCCCCCATTAAAATGGTGCTGACAACCAGAGTTATTCTGTTTGAGCAAAGCTATGTGGTACAGAACACAGACCTATTTTGCAATCTTCTCCTGTATCCTGTTACTTGTATCCCTAGGGCTTCCTGAAATTCCCACACTAACTCTTGATCTTGGAAGGTACCAGCTCCACAGCTACATGAAAAGTTCAGCAAGTTCCTAGAGCTCTGCTAAGGTCGTAGGTGAGCATTAAGGCAATGGAGTGGGGTGGAAGGAATATGGGTTGGAACTGCAGTCCCTCTACTTACTAACTGGATGTCTAGGTACGTTCCTCCACTTTAGAGCCCAGGTATCCTCATCTGTAAAATGGGAAGCCCACACTATCCACCCACCAGAACTGTTAGGAGCTAAATGCACAGAAGTAAGTAAAAACAGCCAACCCAACACCTAGCACATAAATCCCTCCACCAATACCAGCTTCTCTTTTCTACCACATGAGCACCAGGTAACCTACCGACTGGGCAGCAGACAGGGACAAGTCCCCCAGGTGGTTTAGGAAGTATATGCGGGAGATGGCTGGGATCATGTCCATGATGAGATGATAGTCCACCATGTTCCGTGAATACATCTCCAGCCTCCTCAGGTCATAGGGCAGGAAAAGTGCCTCCAGCTCCTCCCGGCTTAGGGCTGGACACACAACACAGAGCCAGGTTGAATCAGGTCAAGCTGCCACCCTCACAGTGTTTGGCAGGGGCCATGAGAGAGCAGGCACACTAGTCCCAGGGTGCTCAGGCTAAAGGCGACCACCCACTGATACACCCTGCCTGGCCAGCCCTGACTGCAGCGTGCCAACCCTTCTCCTGCCAAAGGGGAAGGCAGTATGGGGGGGACAGATGACATGTGGCCCATGCTCAGAGTTCCCACATCAACACACCAGACAAAGGAAAGGTTCCCCATGCCCCAGGATTAGAGGAACACAGCAACACTTTGTCACTTCTCCTCAGGATCCAGCTTCACAGAAATTGGTTATGTTCTGCTCAGCTCAAGGAGCTCAAATTTTCCATCAAAATATAACTGGCAAAAATATATACATATGTACACACACATACATATATATAAAATTGCAAAAAAAAACCCATATAGATATTAATACTAATGATCACTTACACGTGTTTATATTTTAATTAGTCAAACAAAACTTACATGCACAAAGCACTTCCACATATTGGCCAAAGAAGGCTGGCAATGTATTCTTATTACAATTTCACAAATGAGGAAACCGAGCCTCAAAGATTAAGTGAATTCGTTCCCCAGATCACAGGATTTAATCTGGGCTCCTGATTAACTAGATGTACACACTTTTTTGACAGTTCTGAACTCAAATCACATCCCCAAAGACTTGTATGAAGATGAAGACAGCGTGTGTGACAACACACCTAGGGCAGGGCCTGGGACACAGCAGTGGCCTGCCAAGCAGGAAGTGGTCAGGGGAAGAGGTGAACCAGGTCCCTCGCTTCCTACACCACCACACCTGCCTTCACACGCCCAAGCCCCTGCCGAGGCCGCCCCTCAGCCCCACCTGGCTCACCTGGCTGGGCTGGCTTCCCGGCATTCCGGTTCTGAATGATGTTCAGAGCCAGGGAAGGAGAGAAGGTGCTGAACTGGTAGGACAGCAAGGATAGGAACCGCCTTCGGAAATCTGCAGGGTATGACCACACAGAGTCAGAGGTCTGAGGCCACCACCAGACACCCACCCCTCCTCATTCCTTCACCTTTCCAAAAGGCTGAGAGCCAGGCTCCCTGGTCAGTCACATCCTCTTCAGTCAGTGTTTTCAGCATGATGCACGAGTGTTCTCCGGTCAGGTCATTCTGGGAAACACATATTCCTAATTGGCACCAAGAAGCCTCTCTTTTTAAAAGAACAGTCACTGGTCAAGGGCAAGCACACAAAGAAAAGGCTTCCACGAGCCTCTCCTTCCTCCCCAGCTGGGAGACCGTTTCACAGCAGAGCCCTCACCTTCTCACTGCTCATGTTGACTCATCTTACACAGCAGGCTTTCAAAGGTCACTTTGTCCTTCAATTTCCTAAAAGGTGCCACGGAAACGCAGAACTGCGCAGAACTTAAGGGCATGGCTTTTGCTCTGGACCCACAAAAGGGGCCCAGTGAGCCCCCTGCTCCTGTCAGGTAGAATCTCAACCAGAGAGCTTAAACTCCACACGATCCAATCAACACATTTTTAGAGCCTTACAGGACAAACTCGACTGGTAAAAGCTCAAGTGCAGGCTTCTTTAGGTACTAAAATATTGACTATAAGGCCATAGGTTTTTGAAATTTTTACTACATAACAACACCCCAAGCCATAAAAATACCTAATGGCTTTGCAACCAAAGAGTATTCATGTGGGAAGCGGGTGTGGCTCAGTGGATAGAGCCCCCGTTTACCATATGGGAGGCCCGGGTTCGCGTCTCGAGGCCTCCTTGTGAGGGCACGCCGGCCTGAG
>JAQZBX010093419.1:0-12155 GCA_029593785.1 Cabassous unicinctus | reverse complement strand
ATAAAAGGAAAGAACCAAGAATTTTTCTTGCCTTTTGTTTACAAATTGCATATCAGGATGTGGCAGTCATGGAAGTACAACTCCCAGACAGCTCTCCTTTCAGGAATTTCCCATTTTGTTGTAAGGATTATAGTCAACTAACAGCCTCCAGCTGTTAGCACCTTTAAGCTCAACCTCAGCTTTTAAGCTGGGGCCTCCCTCATCCCAAGCAGTCCCCAGTCAATGATTGAGTAGTGCAGAAAAACTAGTGGCCAATGTAGGAGTCCTCTAATGAGCAATCTTTATTCTACAACTCCCCATTGGTTTGGCGAAGACTTTGTCATATCTGCATTACAAACTGAGGCTCTGTTCTCCCTACTCAATATGGTTTCCTTTCCTTTTCATCTTTCACAGCCAAAGGGGTGCTGATGCAAAGTACCAGAACTCTGTTGGCTTTTTAAAAATATATATTTTTAATTTATTTTTTAAAAGATACTTAGATTACATAAAACATTGTATAAAAAAATATAAGGGATTCCCATATGCCCCACTCCCCAGACCTCTCACTTTCCCCCACATTTACAACTTCTTTCACTAGTGTGGTACATTCATTGCAATTGATGAACACATTTTGAAGCATTGCCACTAAGCATGGATTATAGTTTACATAGTGGTTTACACTCTCTCCCACTCAATCCTGTAGGCAAGAAAATGCCCCCATATTGCACCTCTTTTTCCCTCTCCCTGACTACAGCACCTCCAGTGGCCACTGTCTCCACATCAATGATAGAATCACAATAAGTCTATAGTAGAATACCAGTAAGTCTACTCTAGTCCATATTTTATTCCCCAATCCTGTCTGTTGGCTTTTTTCAAGGGTATTTATTTGGGGTAAAAGTTTACAGTTACAAGGCCCTAAAGAGTCCAGCTCAAGGCTTATTTCTCATCCAAAGTCACTTGCCACATGTTGAAGCAAGATGGCAGGTGATGTCTGTGAGGGATCAGGCTTCCTCTTTCCTCTTGAGGCTTTGTGGGCCCAGCGTCTTCAGATCTCAGCTGTAGGCTGGCATAGGGTTCAGTTGCTCTGTTCTTTTCAGCTGCAGACTATCAGGTACGTGGCTCATCTCTCTTCCCGTGGCCGCAGGATCCAAGTTTTCTCCGTGTCTATGGAGTTCTCTCTCTCTCTTCCTCTGTGTATCTTTTACTGTCTTCTTGATTGAGAGCCCACCAAGGGGGCAGGCACAAACCCTGCACACCCTAAGGTATCTTCTTCTGTGTCTTCTTGAGTGAGTGCCCGTTTCTATCAGCCCACCAAGGGAGTGGGGATTTAACCTGAGTTACACCCTACTGGTGGAATCAAAGCCCTAATCTTGGTTTAATCAAGTAAACTAAAGTATTTGAGTTTAAATCAATCAAAGGGTATCATGCCCAAAGGAACAGACCAGTTTACAAACATAATATCTCTTTTTGGAATTCATAAATAATATCAAACTGCCATAACAGGTATTACCTCTCAACAAGCCTCTTGTGCTTCTAATTCTGTCTCAGGTTCTGTCCACTGGATCCACAGGCTAACCAAAAAGTTAATGAAAGTTGGTCTTTATGCAATTTAGTAAACACAAAAGGAGTGAAAAACTTAAATCATCTTTTGCAACCCTAATAAAATAATAGAACTTGTCAATAATTATCAATAGATGTTAAAACCATTAGGTGAAAGGTTGGTAGGGAAATTTATGATGTATCAGACCTATACTATCTGAACCCACTGACAAATCTTAGCATCACTAAAAGTGAGATAATTAGGTATTGTGTCTCATAATAAGATGCAACAGAAAATTCACAGCACTGCTTACAATTTTTGGGCAAAAATATTGAACTTGAATCTAATCAAGCCTCTAGATCTATCTACCAGTTTACAGGAAATATAGGAATAAATTAGAAACCACCATGAATGATCAGTCAGGCAAATCAACAATGGTGGACATTCTATAAAATAAATGGCCAGGTTTCTCTAATAAATCAAATGCATGAAGGAAAAAATCTCTGTATTAGTCAGCCAAAGGGGTACTGATACAAAGTCCCAGAACTCTGTTGGCTTTTATAAAGGGTATTTATTTGGGGTAGAAGCATACAGTCACAAGGCCCTAAAGAGTCCAACTCAAGGTACTATAAGAGGTACTTTCTCACCCAGAGTCTGTTGCCACATGTTGACGCAAGATGGCAGGCAATGTTTGTGAGGGTTCAGCCTTCCTCTTCACTCTTAAGGCTCCATGGGTCCAGCTTCTTCCAATCTCAGCTGTAGGCTTGCACAGGGCTCATCTCTCTTCCTAAGGCTAGCTTCTTTCCAGGCTCAGCTGCTCTGGTCTCTTTACAAGGTCAGCTGTAAACTATCAGGTCTATGGTTCAACTCTCTTCCTGGGGCCTGTGCCGTGTCTAATGAGCTGTCTCTCTTCCTCTGTGTTCTTCTTCTCTGTGCGTCTACTTCCATGTGAGAGTCTGTTTTATCAGCCCAAGGGGGCTGTGTCTCAAAGCTGAGTAACAGTCTAATGACGTGGTTGAATCAAAGCCCAAATCTTAACATAATTTAATCAGACATCTCAGCTGAATCTAAAACAATCAATGGGTATCATGCCCAGAGAAACAGACCAATTTACAAACACAATCAATATCTCTTTTTGGAATTCATAAATAATATCAAACTGCAACAATCCCCAACTCATTTAATGAGGTCAGCATTACCCTGATAACAGAACCAAATAAAAACATGCAAGAAAATAAAATTACAGACCAATGTCCCATATGAACATAGATGCTGAATCCCCAACAAACTATTAGACTGAATCCAGAAATATGTAAAAAGAACAATACACTGTGATCGAGTTGAATTTAGCCCAGAAATGCTAGAGTGGATCAATATTCAATGTAATCCACGATCTCAATAGTCCAAAAACAAAAAGAAGAAAACCCACATGAGCATATAAATTGAGAGAAAAAGCAACTGACAGAATTCAATATCCATTAATGAAAAAATTATCAGCAAAATACAATTACAAGGAAATTCCTCAATCTAAGGAACATCTATAAAAATCCTACTGCTAACTTTATACATAATGTGTGAGCCTGAATGTTTTCTTCTCAAGATTGGGAACTGTGATAGTCTGAGGATGTTATGGACTCCAGAAAATTATCTCCTGAGAGCTAATCCATTCCTGTGGGCATGAACTTATTGTGGGTGGGATCTTTTGATTAGGTTACTTGAGTTAAGGGTCTTTTGATTAGATTATGTAAGGCATGACCCAGGGTGGAGCTTAATCCTCTTACTGAAGTACTTTATAAACAGGGTGAGTACAGAGAGACACAGAGAGGAAGTGAGAAGCTAAAGCAATGAAACCCAGAAGAAAAGGGAAACCAGCAGTTGCTGCTGTATGCCTTGCCATGTGCCTTGCCATATGACAGTGGAGTCCAGGATTGCTGACAGCTGGCCTTCAGGGAGAAAGCATCACCTGATGATGCCTTGATTTGGACATTTTTCTCAGGCTTAAAACCATAAGCTTATAATAATAAACCTCCATTGTAAAAGCCAACCCATTTCTGGTATATTGCCTTTAGCAGCTTAACAAACTAAAACAGATTTTGGTGCCAGGAAAGTGGGGTGCTGTGACTGCAAATACCAAAAATGTGGGAATGGTTTTATAAATGGGTAAGGGGAATATTCTGGAAGAATTGTGAGATACTTCATAGGAAAGGCCTAGATTTCTCTGAGGAGATTCTTGAAAGGGTAATTATGTTCCAGAACTTGAAGAGGGTGACCTTCCATCCTATTGTTCAGGAAGAGTGCTGCCACCCCAGTCTTCAAAGAGAATAGAGCACATTTCCCTGGGATTGGGGAGAGTTTGACCTCCACCCCACTGTTCTAAGGGGGTTGAGACTGTGCCCAGAGATTGGGGAGAGTCTGGCCATCACCTGAGTGTTCTCAGAGGGTGAGGCCTAGAGTTCAGTCACCACCCAGATGCTTGATGAGGGTACAGCCGAGTGCATGCCCATCACCCCAAAGCTTGGAAATGTTGGTGTGCTTACCCCAGTGTTTAGGGAGAGTGGGAATGCTGCACAAGCCTTGGAAAGTGTGCGGCTGCTGTTCCATCAAGACTGGAGGACAAGGCATTGTTCTATAGATGTCTCATAGACCTTGAAATATAATGGAATATGACCTTCAGGGTTTCAGGACTGTTTGAGACCCATGACTTTTCTTTTCTTTCCAATTTCTCCGTATGGCAATGGGAACATTTATCTTATGACTGCTCCTCCTCTGTATATTGGAAGCAGATAACTTGTTCTAAGCTCCACAGGTCCACAGTCTGAGGAGAATTGTGCCCCAGAAAAGACCTATAATTGATTTTGATGAAATTTTGTACTTAGCATTGTTACTCAAAT
The DNA here is from genome assembly GCA_029593785.1 of Cabassous unicinctus. NCBI lineage: Eukaryota > Metazoa > Chordata > Mammalia > Cingulata > Chlamyphoridae > Cabassous > Cabassous unicinctus. The sequence continues at coordinate 7,745 of JAQZBX010093419.1, read as the reverse complement.
GATTTAAGCCTTTTAGCATATTGTTATGAAATGAATGCATTTTGCATGTGGAAAGAACATGTATATGAGGGTGGAGTTTGGTAGTTTGAGGCATTTACGGACCCCAGAAAAATCATCTCCTTAGAGCTAATCCATTCCGGTGGGTGTGAACCTATTGTGGGTGGGATGTTTTAATTAGGTTACTTGAGTTAAGGGCCTTTTATTTTTTTTAAAAGACCCCTTATTTATTTATTTATTTTTAAAGATTTATTTATTTTATTTTATTTATCCCCCCCTTGCTGCTTGTGCTGCTGTGTCCATTCGCTGCGTGTCTTCTCTGTGTCTGCTTATCTCCCCCTTGCTGTGAGGTCTTGCCGCATCAGCCCACGGCGCCACACGAGCCAGCCTGCCCTCACAAGGAGGCGCCGGGAAGCAAACCCGGGGCCTCTCATATGGTAAACGGGTGCTCTATCCATTGCGCCACACCCGCTTCCTGCCGTGATGTTGCTGCATCAGCCCACCGCACCGCTCAGGCCGGCGTGCCCTCACAAGGAGGCCTCGGGAAGCAAACCCGGGCCTCCCATATGGTAAACGGGGGCTCTATCCACTGAGCCACACCCGCTTCCCAGTTAAGGGCCTTTTGATAATTATGTAAGGCATGACCCAGGGTGGGTCTTAATCCTCTTACTGTAGTTCTTTAAAAATGGGATGAATACAGAAAGAGACACAGAGAGAAAGACAGAGGAAGCCAGAAGCTAAAGTAATGAGACCCGGAAGAGAAAGGAGACCAACAGTCGGCACCTGATGATGCCTTGATTTGGATATTTTCCTCAGGTTCAAAACTATAAGCTTATGAGATTATAAGTCCCCATTTTAAAAGCCAACCCATAACTGGTATATTGCCTTCAGCAGCTTAGCAAACTACAACAGGAACAAATAAGGATGTTCATTCTTACCACTTCTACTTAACATGAGTAGGTGCTCTGACTCAGTGCAATAAGGGGGAAAAAAGCATATTAGAAAAGAAGAAATAAAGATCTCCCTCTTCATTGATTACATTATTGTCTATGTAGAAAAATCTCAAGTAAACTACAAAAACACTTCTAAAATTAATAAGCGAGTTTAGCAAGGTCATAGGACACAAGGTCAACAAACAACAATTATTCATATTGACAGTAAACCATTGGAAAGCAAAATGAAACAATACAATTTATAGTAGTGCCAAAAAAAAAAATCAAATACTTAAGTATAAATGGAACAAAGCATGTGCAGGACCTGCCTAAAAAAAACTACAAAATGCTGAAGAAAGACATAAGTAAATTGAGAAACATGTTCTGTTCATGGATTAGAAGACCCACCACAGTAAAGATGGCAAGTCCCCGAAACTGATCTACAGATTTAATGCAATTCCAATCCACACCCAGAAGGAATTTTTTTGTAGATATAGGCAAGATGATTAAAAAATTTGAATGACAAAGCAAAGGAACTAGAATAGTCAAAACAATTTTGAAAAAGAATAAAGTTGGAGGAATCCCATTACCTGATTTTAAAACTTTCTATAAGGTTACAGTAATCAAGACAGTATTAGTATTGACAAAGGCATAGATGTACAGATCAATGAAATGGAAAAGAAAGCCCCCCCAAAGACTCCCCCAAATATGGCCAAATGACTGTTGACAAAGGTGCAAGGGCAATTTTATGGGGAACCAATAGTAATTTCAACAAATGGTGTTGGAACAATTAGATATCTACATGGAAAGAAAGAGAGAGAGACAGAGAGAGAGAGAGAGAGAGAAGAAAAGGGCCCTCGGCTTAAACATTACACCTTATAAAATATTACTAATTGGACAGTACATTCTTAATGCACAATGTAAAAATGTAAAATTCTTAGAAAAAAACATAGGAGAAAGATTTTATGACTTAGGTTGGGCAAAGCTTTCTTAGGCATGATACCAAACCCATGACCCATAAAAGAAAAAAAAATGATATATTGGAATTCACCAAGATTAAAAACTTTTGTTCTGTGAAACCCACTGGTAATAGAGTGAAAGGACTACCTACAGGTAGGGAGAAAATATTTACAAAGCAGAATAGTTGACAAAAGACTCATTATCTCTAGGGGAATAGCTCTATGCCAGCACCAGACAACCTTGTACATGTCCATATAGGCCACATAGGTAAGGCTTAAGCTGCAGATGAATCTTGGCAGAATACCCTGTTGATCCTTCCAGAAAATGAGATCATGGAAGTCTTGTGAGGAGCTTCTACAAGGCCATATCTCACTTGCTTCCCTATATAACAAGGAAGCTGTTATGAGATACTTTATTACTGTCTCACAGGTTCTAATGAGGTATGAGGCTTTCTGACACACCCTCCTTAAGGCACACCTGCAGGCTATAAAACTGCTTCAGCAGCATGGAATGAGCTCTTCAGCAGCAGGGTGTCCTATCATTCTTGTTGCAGTCATCTGGCCCCTTTTGTTTTGGTGCCACCCTGCGCAGGAGCAACAGAGTTGGCTTCTTAGGCCACTCCCCTTATCACTGTCCATACAAGTTATAAACTGTCTGAATCTAGAAAGGGCTTGTTATTTCCTTACTGGCTGTGATGGTTAGGCTAATGTGTCAACTTGGCCAGGTAATTGTGCCCAGTTGTTTGGTCAAGCAAGCACTGGGCTAATTGTAATATAAGGACAATTATGGGCTTTAGTCATCAGTGAGTTTACTGCATAGATGGCTGATTACATCTACATGGACCAGGGAGATTGCCATCAGCAATGAGTGATGCTTTATCCAATTAGTTGAGTGCCTTAAAAGGGGAAGAGATTTCAGCATTGAGAGAAATTTCCAGCTTGTCTTTGGACAGCCAGATGGGACTTTGCCTCAAGATGTATTTCTTTAAACTGATTGTGATATGATTCTTTATTTAGCATTTTACTGATGTAGGATTTTTTGTTTTTTTGTTTTTGTTTTAATATTGTAATGTCATTTTGGAATTCAGAGGGTGGAATGTAGCAGTTTGATATTGTTTATGAATTCCAAAAATAGATATTGGATTATGTTTGTAAACTGGCTTGTTCCTCTGGGCATATTAAATTATATTGGATTCAGAGGTTTCACTTTTACTTGATTAAATAATGATTGAGGCTTTCATTGGGCCACGTCAGTAGGACATTAAGTCCCCACCCCTATGGTGGGCAGGGACTCACAGAGAAACCACACTGCAGAGAAGGGAGTTTTGAGTTTTGAGCTGGAGCCTGGGAAGTAAACACACAGAACACAGAGGAATAGAGACAGCTCCACAGGCACAGCAGAGGCCCTGGGAAGAAAGACAAGCCAAGGCGTTTACCTGATAGTCTACAACTAACCTTGTGGAGAGAAGCAAACCTGAGCCTGGAGAGAATTGAGCCCCGGGGAGAGAGATAAAGCCTAGGGAGCCTGATGCCCTACCGCTGATATTGGAAGAAGCTGGGACCATGAAGCCTTAAGAGTAAGAGGAAGGATGAATGTCGGCAGCTATCTTGCTCCAACATGTGGCAACAGACTTTGGTGAGGGAAGTAACTTATGTTTTATGGCCTGATAACTGTAAGCTTCTACCTCAAATAAATACCCTTTATAAAAACCAAGAGATTTCTGGCATTTTGCATCAGCACCCCTTTGGCTGACTAATACACTGGCTAAATCTGTCTGCCTGGCCACACCTTGTTCTTGACAGGATCCAGAATATATAAAGAATTCTCAGCATTAAGAAAACAAGCAACCCAACTGAAAAAATAGGCAAGATTTCAACAGACAGTTCACTAAAGAAGATATATAGAAGGCAAATAAGCACATGAAAAGATGTTTAACAGCATTAGACATTAGGGAAATTCAAATTAAAACCACAATGAGATACTATTATATATCTATTAGAAAGCCTAAAATAAAAAAAATACAAGTGGTGGAAAGGATGCAGAGTAATTGGAATTCTCATATTTCTGAAGGGAAGGAAAAATGGTACAGACACTCTGGAAAACAGTTTCTTATAAAGTTAAATATACACTTACCATGTGACTCAATTCCTCCCCTGAGTATTTACCCTTAGCAACCAAGGTATCCTTAAGCAGGTGAATGGTAAAATGGAATACTGTTTTGTGCTAAAAAAGGAATGAGCTATTGATTTATACAACATGGAAGAATCTTAAATACATTTTGCTAAGAGAAAGAAGCCAGTCTCTGTCTGATTCCATTTATATGACAGTCTCAAAAAAACAAAACCATAATGACAGAGAACAGATTGATGGTTGCCAGGGGTTAGAGGTGCAGGGAGTATGAGACTATAAAGGGATGGCATGAAGGAGTTTTTTGGGAGAGAAGGAACAATTCTGAATCCTGACTGTGGTGGTGGTTGTATGAATCTACATAAATGTTAAAATCCATAGAACTAAATAGGCCATTTTGCGGCATGTTAACTTATAAATGAAAAGTTAGAAAAGGTTGGGGGGGTGGATAAGAGGAGAGAGGACAGTTATAAAATATGAGACTTAGGAGACAATACAATCAAATACAATTTGTAGACCTTGTTTGGATACTGATTTGATGAAGAATTTAATGTAAAGAGGGAAATATATTAAATTTAAGGTTTTAAAGTACAATATTGCCCTTATGGTTACATAAAATATTTTTCATAAGTTAGATATGTATTCTGAAATATATATATGTGTGTGTGAAATAGCATGATGTCTGGGATTTGCTTTTAAATACTTCAGGAAAAAAAAAGGTGGGGGAGATAGATTGGTTAAATAGTGATAAATATTGAAGCTGGAAGCTCATATATACTCCATTTTTTAGTTTGTTTGAAGTTTTCCATAATATTTTCTTAAAGATGGAAAACGAGATTTTCTAACATAAAGTAGAACTTTTCAATACTTATTGTAAAGCTATAGACATAAGTCTACAGTTGGTTTCAATCTCAATGTCAAATCTTTCCAATGACTCCAAATAAAAATTGCTGTGTGTGCCAAAAATAATACTGACGTATGAAAAAACAATCTCCTAGAAATCTTATACTCTGACCATAAATGACTAAAATTACTAGATTTAGTAAAGATTTCCAAAGTTGGATTTTAAAATAGCAAATAAAAAGTTTCTTTTTGTATAGTCATTTTCAATGGCACTGCAAAAAAAATAAGGGGCAAAAATAATTTTAAAGCAATAATTATGATCCTTAAAATCTCAGTCAAGAAACAAAATTACTCTGGCGTCTTAATTCTCATTAATTATTTACACAGTGTTGCTGTCTTGCTGTGTTGGTCCACTCTGTTCTTTTAAGCCTTATTATTTATCGTTTCTTGAGCACTCAGCACTGTCTGAGATATAGATGATAAGTTGCCTCCCTAGAGGGCAACAATCAAAGCCACACAAGCAAAACATGAAGATCAGCTGTTTAAGAAATAGTAACCAAATGAAAAGTTAAGAAGCACACACTAAATTCCTTCTTTTGTCTTCAGCTTTAATAAACTCACGATACAACAAATGCTTCTTTGGGGGGTGTAAAACAGGCTTAGAAAAGATAGAAAACATCTCAGAGATCATTCCCAGAAAATAACTTATTTTAGAAATCCTTTCACTTTCTGACGTATAAAAATTCCTGGAACCTATTCCTAGCTGTAGTAGACTGTGATAACTTTGTATGTATGTGTATATTGTGACTTAGAGATGTTCAGCAGGTTTTTCAGTTCCCTCTGTTTTGATATCACTCTCTGCTTCAGGGAATGCTTCCCCCAGTCCAAGTGTTCCTGATGGGTCTGTCAATTCTGTCAGTGTGCCTCTCCTCGAAACTGTGCGTCTCTCCCTGACACTGTGCTGAAGGATGTAAGCCTGGAGCCGCCCAAAGTAATTTTTACAGGCCTCATAATGAAATTCTTTTGCAGTGTCCATGAGGCCAATGTGAAAAGAAAAAGTACAAATAGATGTAGCATATGTGCTGGCAGCTCTGAGCTCCCAGAATCAGGCTCTTAAAACCTTAGTTCCTACAATTCTCTGAGCTACTCCAAAGTTCTGTTAAGGCAGTACACTTAAGTTTTTTTGCTTAGGTTAATATGAATTGGGTTTCTTTTGTCATTTGCACCTGAAACAATCCTGAGATGTTAAATAACTTGCCCAAGGTACAATCACTCCTAAATGGTAGAGCCATCATTCAAACTCAGGTCAGTCTACCTCTACATAGTAGGCTTTTTCCTACTATGCTAATATCCTTTTTCTCTTACAGAAGTTTTATTTTTAAAATCTAGTTTCCTTTAATATTGGAAATGGAAGGGAAAGGGGCTGTGGAGTACTAGGTCTATCTAATCCTATATCATTATATGGTATTGGGGCACAGGGAGAGCTACAAATACAATAATATCTAGTAAGAATTGATTTCACCACATTTTGCATGGTATTTAATGCATATTGAGCAAGAACATAAGCTAGCAATCATACAAACATCTGCTCAAGAGCAAATAACAGTTATATAATTCTAGGAAAGAATGGTATCAAAATATTTTCTCTCCCTTCTGCTCTATCCAGTTGTAATTGTATTAAAACACAATGTTTGGGAAGCAGATGTGGTTCAAGGAATTGGGCTCCTGTCTACCATATAGGAGGTCCAGGGTTCAATTCCCAGGGCCAACTGGTGAAAGGCAAGCTGGCCCACGTGGTGAGCAGGCCCATGCAGGAGTGCTGGCCCGCATGGAAAGCTGGCACAGCAAGATGATGCAACAAAAAGAGACACAGAGGAGAGATAATAAGAGATGCAGCAGACCAGGGAGCTGAGGTAGCACAAGAGATTGAGTGCCTCTATCCCACTCCAGAAAGTCCCAGGATCAGTTCCCAGTGCTGCCTAAAGAGAAGACAAGCAAACACAGAAGAACACACAGTGAATGGACACAGAGAACAGACAGTGAGCGTAAAAACAACGAGGGGGGTGGGAGAAATAAATAAATAAATAAATAAATCTATAAAAAAACAAACAAAAAAACCCCACAATGTTTGACACCAACAATGCAAAGAAAAGCAAGTACTGAAGTGAGGCTGGCTATTTACAAGTTAAATTGATGGTTTATTTTTCAATAATAATTATCCTTTAAGTCTCAAATCAAATGTCATTTCCTCATTTTCTTATTTAGTTTTTTATTCAGCTTATCACATTTGAAATTATCTTGTATATTTATTTAATTATTACCTTATTTATTACTATTCACTTACTTATTCACTTTTTTATTAACAAGGATCTTGCCAGTTTTGTTTGCCATTGTACTTTTAATTTCCTTCTGGCTTATAGAAGACATGAAACATTTCTTAGAATAATAAATAATGTGGCCCCAAAATAAAAGCTGCTGCTTTGATATCTAAAAATATACCAATATCTTGAAATTACAGCATGATGGATTAGTCTGTGTTCTATAAATTAAATTGAAATAGAAATCTGTAGAACACCCAAGTGTCAGTAGTTGAGAAAACCAAGGGCATTCTCTGACGGAGGCTAGGCAAATGCTTAGCCAAGTTCTTGGGGTTCCAAGGCAGTAAGACAGGAAGGCTTCCTGCTTCAACCAGAGCAGCTCTGCATTCATCAGTGTTAAATAGGGACTTTCTGCATAAACTTTTGTTTGAAGAAAGGGTTCCACTCAAAATCCAGAGAATTTGGAGCAAAAACCTAATTACTGAACATTCTAAATTATACTTATATTTCCCTGTAAAAGTCAATGTGCTATATTACCAATGTTTTTATAGTATAACAACACAAATTT